>JAZHYW010008021.1:0-113738 GCA_037355805.1 Ixodes ricinus | reverse complement strand
AATTTTTAAAATATGTAGAATGAGTACAATAATTAATGACTTGGATCATATTCTACGTTTCAGCTTAACTCCAGCAGCAGCCAACGCTACGAGCTAATGGGACCATTAAAGCAGTGGCAAAATCGCAAGTCACTGGGTCTTGTTTGTTTATGAGTGGTTCAGCGATGATAGAACACATCCAGAGACACGGCGAGCACCATGATGGCGCCCTTTTCACTCTTTCTGATTGGTCCCATCAGTTGTAGCGTCAGCTGCGTCTGGACTTAAAAGGGCCCTGCAATCCTATTTAAGCCTTTTTTGCGGTTTTCACGTCTCTTGTGGTTCGGGCAACCCAGCGGGCACGGAGAGAGTAACTAAATAATAAATATGAGTGCGTCCAATTTTATCCGGACGTCGCGGAAGTCTCCTCCACCTACAGGGGCGCCCCGTGGTGCCGAACGCGCGCAACATGTGACGACATCGTGACGTTTCAGGTCCTGGCCAGCTCCTGCCTTACGACTAATGACAGCCGCTAAAAGCTTTATTGTTTTTTGTTTTGTTTTTTTTGTCGAAATACAAAATATAAGTGGCGCGAACCGTTTCGATTATTTATGAAAGTAGTTTTTGTTCAGTATTTTAGATCAGAAGAGAAACAAAGGTAGTTTATAAAGTACGGAAACAAGAAATGACCCGTCGACATAACCGCCACCAAGCGGTGGAAAAGGCGGCGCATACTGGAAAGGTGCAGGGAAATCAGGCGCCGACGCGTGCGCCGCACAGCTGTGAAGCGGCGAGCGTAGAAATGTCCCGGATGTACGCGGCGGCACTACAGAACTGTCCTTCACCCCGTGTTTGCGGTCGCTTGTGGCCAATTAAGTGTCATGCCGCCACCGCCTGCTTCATCCAGCCGATCCAGCACATGCTTTAGTGGCGCCCTATCGAGCCGTAGACACGGAGTGCGGCAGCCGTGAGAGCTTCGCTCAGCTCACTACCCCTCCTCTAGTTCACGGCCACCCAAGCCAGGACCAGGGACGTCAGGAAGGAAGTTACTATGTTCAGTGCGCTCATGTTCGGTGCAAATTAAAAGCCACTCAAAAAGACGTTGCAGGGTCCTACCTTTAAGGTAAAACCAAATATAGAAAGGCGCAAAAAATATAAGTGTACTTTTTTCAGGTTTTCGGAAGAATATGTATCGGGTAACGTCACTACCTTATTCGTTACTTGGAATAACTAACGTAAGTGCGTTACCAGTTAGTGTTTTGGAGAAGTAACGATTACGTTACTACGTTACTGAAACAAGAAAGGCGTTACCAGTAACGACGTTACTTATAACACGTTACTGCCAACACTGTGCCGCGGAGGCCGCGGCGGCTTGAGTTCCCTTCCATACTTGGTTAGCAGAACGCGTAAGCCACCACAGCTTTTGCACCATGGGGCTGCCAGATTCGAGTCTTTAACGATCGCCTGTAGACCTTTACAAGCATTGCGAATGAACCTATTTAACCTCTCAAATGAATAAATACCTTATTTAGACCGCACCGGCATGATGTTAGGCATTCATTACTCTGTTCATCTCGGTACTCAAAATTAATGTTCAGAAGAATGAAAAAGCTTTGACTTTTCTTGTTTTGTCGTGTCATCCCAACAGACTGGAACGAAGCATACTATGGCGACAAAGTGGATATCTTTGACCGTGACAGCCGCAGAGGAGGAGACCTCTCCCCAGACCAACTGGTCGGACCCACACAAGCAGCAAACGCACCGACAACCGGACAAGCACCCGTGCCGCTTCTGTCCTCACTCAAGCTCTTCCGCAAAGGATGTCGCCATCCACGAGAGGACTCACACTGGCGAGAGGCCCTTCAGTTGTGGTGTCTGCGAGAAAACGTTCACGCAGAAGCCTCACTTGAGAAGTCACTATAGAATTCACACCGGAGAGAAGCCGTTCAAGTGCAACACGTGCTGCAGGGCGTTTACTGAGAAACGCACCTTGGCGGTTCATGAGAAGATTCACACCGGAGAGAGGCCGTTCAAGTGCAACATGTGCAGCAGGGCGTTTACTGAGAAACGCACCTTGGCGGATCATGAGAGGACTCACACAGGAGAGAAGCCGTACAGGTGCGAGACCTGCAGAAGAGCGTTTACGACTTATAGCGGTTTGCACCAACATCGGAATATTCATCACAAGTGAACGAAACCCTCACGTGCATTATAGCTCTGGAGGGGATTTAAACGAAATACTCGCGTTCACCGACGTGTGTTCATTTCGTTTGGCGATAGACCTGCAGGGGTTCTACTTGCGAGCAGTGTGTGTTTCTCATTGTTCAAAATGTTTCAGCCTGTCATTTATCGTGTAAAGAAAATAAAAATATGATTTCACCTTAGAAGAAGCGACCAGGGTTCTTTATTGTACACGAAAAATGAAACATACCGGAAGCATAGTATTTTTTATTCATTTAGAGTCATTAATCAAGGTGCTGCAACTGGAGTCTCTGGGTTGTCTGTAGGATCATTTACGTTGCTTACAAGTCGGCCTACTCATTCACAAAAGGTACGAAATAATAAAATAACTAAGGTATTTCAATAGCAGTAATCTTCGACAGTGTAAAAGTTAAGAAGGTAGTATAAGAAAAACCGAGTAATGTGGAGAAGCCAACACAATTTTAAGATATAAAAATAAACTTATATTGAAAACTGATTAACACACCGATCTGGAAACTAACGCTGTGCGCATAGTACTGGAATAGAATATACAAGACTCGAAGAATTACGAACGCAATGTTATTTCCTATTTTATTTTTTAATATTCTTCGTCGTTTTTTTTTCCCTTTGTGACCGGTTTAAATTGCTGAATTGCGATGGCATCATTCAATGTGCTTGCTACATGGTATACTTGTATGTATGCCTTTCTTTTGCACAATTTTACTTTTTTTTTCACATTCACGAAGAGGGTACTTGATCATTTAGGATATTCATACTTTTAGTGCTATTCATTTGGTATTCATCGAGTTTCACTTGGATTCGTCAGGCTTTTTCTTATTCGAACTTCCTCTTATAGTAGATGGATCACACATATTCGTTTTACTAAAGGCATAATTGACTCCATTGTGTATATTCATGGATGTAAAAGCTGTGTAGGCATAATGCATTTAAATATGTCTTAATCTACGCTGACCGTACAATGGTTTTCACTATTGTGTGACGCGGCAGAATTGCTGCGGGTGGAGTTTGTGGGATTCCCCTTTGGAGGATACCACTTAGAAACACAGAAGGTTCTTTGGGTCCGGATAAAGACGTGTCTATTGACTGAAATGCCAACACGCTTCGCTCTTAAATAAGAAAAGTCTGGGCACTGGCTCATTTGCCAGTATCACCCGGTCGGTTTCCCGCGCTGCCGCATTAGACAGATTCACGGGAAGTCGGAGGCCCACAAAGAAAAACCGAGCTCCGTAGAGCCAGGGCCTCCGCCGACGAGAGCCCCTGGCACTCCCTCGGGGCCAGCTTATGTAGCCTGGGAGAATGGACGCGCCCGGGGAGGCCGCTAGCAGTCGCGTCCATTATAACTCTCAAGGGTGTGCCGAAGGCGCGTTCACCCAAAATGGGCAAGGGAGAACCGGCCCCTTCGGGGGATTCGGCCTCGGTTCCTTGTGTCCGGGATGCCGCCGCCATTGGTGACGACGACTCCCACAGCCTGCTCAAAGCTAGACCAAGATAGGGATTAGGGAACCCCAAGGTTCCCACAAGTTATAGCTCCAAGTGTGTAAAATATTTGTTTTGACATATACACGGTGTTTGCGGAAAAACGGGCAAAATCGCTTCTGCAAAAACTAAGCATCACACAGAAAAAAGGTTGATCCCATAGTGGTCTGTGTGAAAGGAAAATTGTTGGTGTTCAATATAATTGGATAATTAATAAGTACTTAAATTGTTATATGATAATTTTAAAGGCATGGTTTCAATTATAATTTTGCTCGGCATCATCGAAAACTACTAAACACACACACACGCATTACAATGATATAAAGCCCGCGCAGCATTTTACTGTGTTCCGAAAAAATGCTCAAATTGGACACGTTTCTGGGTTTCGGTTTCTTATCGGAGGGCATCCCCGTGCGGGCAATCTCGCCCCCCTGTCTAAAACGCGCAACGTGCGTGCGCCGCCACGCATTGCACGTGAAGGTGCGTTTTCACTCTGGCACCGATGTCAAAGAGGCAGACCTCATGTGACGGTCCGGAGGCTTTCTTATGTATTGTGTAGACTTCCCTACGCGCGATGCGTGGCGGCGCACGCACGTTGCGCGTCCTATGGTTCCCGCTTACGAGTTCCCGCACTTCATGTCTTACGTTTGCTATTCCTCGAGCCAGAATTCCCTCGTCAACCGTTGCGTCAACCACACATCACGGAGGAGTGGTAAACCATTCGCCCGCAAAACCAAAAGCCGCTCTCAAAAAGAGCAAATCCGAAGCAGCCTCTTGACTCATTTCAGCACGGTAACTCGAAATTATGGCGTAGCCCCGTAGCGTAAAAGGCGGTTGAATCGCTTGCCACCAGATGGCAGGGTCAAGCGGAGTAAGCGCAAGTAGCTAGGCAAGGTGGCGCTAGGTACCGCCCAATTCATGTTCTACAAAAAATACTTTTATCTTCTCACGCCACCATTGCGCTGCGGGAACCTCTATTATACACACATGAGACACATTACGCATACTACAAGTATTACCCGAACATACATTGAGCGCATACACATGCATCGCACATACAAACATCAATACATCAGTACACTAACCCGACCACTACTCCTGTACCCTGCGTTTCCGTCTTTCATACTGGTCGTTTTGAACGTACGGAATATTTCGGTGACTCCCTAAGCAATAAAAAATATTCCCAGCATGTTGACTTTTTTTCAGCAATGTCATACATCTGAGCGTGTTTTTAATGGCCCAGGGGATGAATCTCTTATTAAAAAGAAAGCGCTAGGTCATGCCGTAATTATTTGAAAGCCAATAAATCGAGCCGCTCCAGTGCGGTTCCAAGCCATAGGCTTGCTTCCCCGCATGGAACTTCGTAGTTTCTATTGTAGTGTTTGTTTTTCTATTTGTGCTGTTCGCGCACGGCTGCAATTGCCGTCTTGAATTAGTCTCTGTAGAGCGGATATTCACTCAGCTGGAAGTGATGCTTCACGGGCAGAGAAATCGCTTTTCGATCAACTTGAATGCAGTCAAAGCCGCGACTTGCCGCAGGTGTTTTGTGTACAGAGCTACGCCGTGGCGAGCTCGAAAACTTCTAGAGCTCATCCCAGCGCGCCACTTGGAGGGCAGTTTCTCCAGGAACCGTAGTATATTTAAACAACAAAATAAAGGATAGCGTTTTTTTTATTTTACCTGTTTTCTTTTTAATGCGAAAATTTCCTTGTAAATATACGTACTTTCCGTCATAATTTCGTACTGTTCAGTCTTTTCCCCAGAGCGCAATCGCTCTCGGGGAGCGACAGTCACATTGGCCACTGTACAATAGGAGCTTACCGTTCAGACCAGCGTTCCAACATGACTATCCGCACGTCGATCGACTGCACCTAATATCTCAAGTGGTCTTAAACTCTTTAATGTAAAGCGGAATGTCAACCTGCGACACCCCGCCCCCTCCGATCACGGCCCAACCAGCGGCATCAATGCCAGACAGTTTACGTCATCTCATCTTGTTGTTACACCACTGATACGCGAACACACGGTCACATCGGCGATAATTCAAGTCTTCTGTTCACTACGCACAACACTGCCATCACGATGTTGCTGCTATGTTGCTGACATGCAAAAATACAGAACCACGTTGAACGCCGGTTGGCACTCGGCACGGGAAAACAGAACTGAACACGGCACGGAAGGCTCCCAGGCAGCCGGCAGGAAAACCTGCCTGCCTTAGACGCAGTTCCTGCGATTTCCATAACGTCGAAAACGTCGATACAGTTCCGCCTGGTTCCGCTACTGTAGTTCCGCGTGGGCCCCGTAACTGTGGGTCCCGCAATCCAGAGACGGCCATCTTACCCAGTGTACGTAGCGCTGCTGGCACTGCTCCGGAACTTCGCTGTTTCTAGCGGCTTCGTTTGCTCGTTTGATAAAATTAGTGGTAAAAACGTCAATGCAACTGAAATGTTCTGCACGTTTGGACTAGAAGACGGAATTACAGGCGGCCTTCGCTGCCGCTGAAGCTCAATCAACTCAGCAACATTTATTTAACAACGTGCGCGACGTGCTCGAAAAACGAAACCGATCAAGAAGATGAGTCGGGAGGGCGAAAGCTTTCTCCCGTCTGCCTGGAGAAGGAGGAAAACGTCTGGTTCCTCCCTTCTTCTCGTGTCCGCTTGGGGGCACGTCAGTAGAAGGGAGGAAGACGCGCCGTTGCTACCTTTTTCCTCAATTTTTTCTTAAAGTGTGGCATGAATCCGGAACTTTCGATATCTTGCGGCGTTGAATGTAGCCAATTTCATCGTCCAAGGTTTTTGTTTTTTTCTCCGTTCTTCTGCACTACACAGAAGGGAAACAAATCACGGCGAAGGCGCCACAAGAGTGGAAGTCCCAACCAGTTGAGCTTGTACTACCCAAACCAGGGCGCCACGGTTTGTTCAAAGCTTCAGCGCAGGAGGCCCATTGGGGACGCAGTCTGCTTTTGTGTGCTATCAATGCCCGGCCGATTGAGTCAAGGCAATCCACTTTACAAAGACGCTGCCATGCCGACAATTATCGCGTTCATTTAGGCTTAGGAATGGCCAGAATCGAAAAACTATCTAAAAAATGCGGCGAGGTCATTGCTCATGCTTTGCGATTTAAGTGAGGTAAGGCAGAGCAAAAGTCTCCTGCACCATTCATTGCTGACTAATGCACCTGATATTGCAGCTGCAACGACAGATTAGTTCAAAGCGAGCGGCGCTCACTCACCGGGGCACCGCCATATTTCCCCGCATCCCTACAGAGCCAGTCACGTGATCTCAAAATCCCTCTCCTAGGTACTGCGACTAACTTTAGCCGCGGTTAGCGCTTCGAGCAAACGGGCCCTGAAGTGAAGCCAAAACCTACGGCAATTACCACTTTGCACATTCACACGCACACACAAATTCGCGTGCCTCAATGCTCATTTAAAGGCTTCTATAAAAAAACGAATGTCGGATTAAGCTGATAAAAAGATAAAACTACGAATAAATATTACAGTAATTATCAGGAAAACAAATGTTCTTGTTGAATGAGGAACCTCAATTATGGCTTAATTGTATTTTTGATAAATATTCATATTAATATCAATTGCATTGTTCTTTGTTAATTAAAAAATAACACTAGTCAACATCCCAACCATAGCACCATCTGTGTATAGCACTTAGCAAACGATATTTATTATGCATGACTTCGGCGTGAACCCAACCAGCGAAAACCACATTCTTCCCTATTCCATGGCCTGGTTATGGGTTCTACCGCTTCTACGGAACATTCAACAAAAAGGGAGAAGTCAAATAATTCCAATAAAAAAGGTAATGCGATCAAGATATTGATAAAAAATATTATTTAAAAACAAAATTATTTTTATGCAAAAATAATAAATATGGCTAAATTTTACCTTCATAAAATTTCACATTTATATATATTGTTAAGTGATGAAAAAAAAATAAAAGACGTTTACAAGTCTGTAATACGAAATTAGAGTGCAGCTCTTCAGGAGGAGGAGGAGATTGTACGGAAGGGAGGGTAGGGAGGAGGAGGAGGGTAGATGCTCTATACCCTCTCCTCCTTCACCACACCCTCCCCTCATCTTCCTCCGTATCCTCCCCTGCTCCTCTTCCGTGTCCTCCCCTACCTCCTTCTGTCCTCCTTCCTCCTCCCTCCTCTTCCTCCTCCTCCATAACCTCCCTTCCTCCCACAGTTTCTCCGCTAAATTTAGCTGTAAAATTGACGCCACGTGACCTCACCACCAATTCAGTTTCCCCGCTAAGTTAGGCATGGAAAATGACGTCACTTGACTTCGTGTCACGTCCCCTATAAACAATTTCACATTCTCCGCTAATTCAATCGGGAAAATTAACGTCACGTCACCTCAACAGCAAATCAATTCCCTGCTAAATTGAGGGGGAAACTGAATTTGTTCATATGTCACATGACATGAAGTCATGTGACGTCGTTTTCCTCGCTAAATTTAGCGGGGACTTGAATTCGTGTATAGGTGTGCGAAAACCCATAATCCAGCGCGCGCGGTTACGCCGACGGCGACGGCGACCACGGGAGCGAGTGCGTGAAATCTGCGCTCTGAAATATAAATAATCTAGTGCCAGTCGGTACCCCGGGCAAAGAACTACAGCCTAATAGTATTCAAGAAGCGACAATGTTGCAGGAAAGCCAACAAGCCGAAACTATCAGTTCGCCGATTCAGGCGGTTCAGTGCTTATGTAACCGCTTCTACAAAAAATACTACAAAAAACATTTGTTATTAAGAAGGAAATATTGTCCCAAATAGCGACCAGGCTCTTTAAATCGACCGCAAAAATCGGCTTCTTAACGTATCGCGTTCCGATTTTGTACAGCGTTGGCCACAGGTGGTGCATTTTTTCTATAAAATTCGCAAAGAGCGACCTTACCCGAGGAAAAAGTAAAAAAAGAAAAAGGCTTAAGCTTTTATGGAAACACAGCGAAGCCACCAGTCTTCAAACCATAGGGCGCCCTACTGTTGAATACCGGTGCGGCTTCGCAGAGTTTCCATAGGAGTTAAGCCTTTTTCTATTTTTACTTTTTCCACAGGTAAGTTCGCTCTTTGCGAATTTTATAGTAAAAATGTACCACCTGTGGCTAACGCTGTACAAGATCGGAACGCGATAGGTTAAGAAACCGATTTTCGCGGTCAATTTAAAGAGCCTGGCCGCCTTTGGGACACGCTGTAGGGAGTTTAAGAATGACGTACTCAATTTTAGCGCACGCTAGCGCTAAATTTAGCGCTTGTATTAGCGCACGCGACGCGAGAGAGTTTTAGAATAGCGTTTCTCCGTCGCGACGCAAAAGCCCAAGCATCTCGCGCTTGCGACGCCACCAAGATACAGTCACACTTTTTATTTCACACACGAAATGCTGTAACTTTAGAAAAAAAACAAGTTTTTTGGTCCAGAGTACCATTTTAGATTTGTTTAAACATGAGAATGCGACGCGAGCGGTTGACCGGTCGTGTCCGCTTGCGTCGCCTCGGCAAGAGAGGTCTCGTGTACTGACCTTCGCACATCGTACCTTCGCCGAAAAATGTTCGCGCGTCACAAGCATGAATTTCCCGGTGATCGTTGCCAAACCGAGTGAAATGTCGTCCCATATTGAAAATCGCAGCAGTATTGCCAACCGTAGGGTAATTACCCTACTTGTTGGGTATTTTAGGCATTTTGGTACATTGTAGGGTTGTAGGGCCGTCCGGCCATTTCCTCGCCAAAAGTATACGGTATTTCCAGACGGTACGTTGCTTCTTCAACGGTGAGCATAAAACAACCAACAAAAACACAGTAAAAAAAAGAAAAAAAAAGCTGCCGTGCATGTTTTGCATAGCTTTGCAACCCGTGTGCTGCCACACCACGACATCATGCAAAACGAAAGTATCCAAGTTACAAGACATGCTAACAGAGAGTACCACACTCCAAGTTGGAGAGGAGAACTGGAGCAAGTGGGATAGGTGGGAGGAGTGGGAGTTGCGCAGAGGGAGTTTGAAGGTATCTTCCCAGTGGACATGTTCCCGCCAATTTTTCTCTAATGACTATGGTCCATCTGGCGGTCCTTGTTACACCTGCGAAACACGTGGCTCCGCGGGCGAAACCACCCCGAGCCCACCAGAACTGGCAGCCACCTGTTCAGCTCGGCTTTTCTACACGCTGACGTAAGGTGCGCATGCTGCAAATAACCATAGCCGGAACCACCACTCGTCCTGAGCGCTCTTTTGTTATAACGCGTTGCAATTAACTCTTTCCTTACCACGCCCGTAGAGCGTCGATCACCGATGATCGACGAGTACGGAGGCCGATATCAAAGCTCCCGCGGAGCTTCCCGGCAAGTTGTGAAGTCGGTAGGCAGTTTGAAGACTCTAGTTTCAGTTTCTATTTTGGTAGCGCGTCTTTCCGCGGGTAACTTTAACCATGAAAGTAAAATAGTTGGGACTGGAGGCGTTCACTTGAGCGGACGACGTTTTAGCGAACGAAACCAAAACCATGACGTTTCATCGAATGACACTTTAGCAAATTCGGAAGAGCCGCCGGTTTCCTATCCTCTCCTGGTGTAATAGCCTAGTTTGTCGAAATAGTACTTTAGAAATAGTTTGACGAATCCCTAGGCGGTACACCCAAAGACGCTAATATACCGCTCGGATTAGCTTCCTTTTGTAGTGAGCCGCCTTGTCTGTCGCCGCGAGTGCTGGTCCCAGGTAGCCCAGTTTTTAATTTGACGACAAATCGGCTAAAAATGTTGGTTGGGGATGCCTGTGCGCTCGCTACATCACTGTTGTGCTGATGCTACACAGCGCATATGCAAGCATGGTGTTCTAGAATAACGCAGGTATGCGCGTGCACGCGTGCCCTGTGGCTTTGTACTGTATTAATATTACCCTGTATCATCATAATCCATGCAGCAGTATATTTGAACAAAGATTTGTTTCCTCGTAGGATAAAATATAGGGTAATAAGAAACATTCGTAAGGTAATGTAGGGTTTTCTTGGGCGCTGGCGCGGGGTATTTTCGAAAAATAGATTGGCAACACTGAATCGCAGTTGCGAGGATGCCGCCGACGTCACACTCACGACGCTGCCAAAGCAGCCGCCGACATAATCCTGGAAGCCGCCATTTTTTTAACTCTGCTCGTCTTGGCTTTAGCCAACTTCTCATCACGAATGCTCCTTGGAGAAGCGCAAAAGACTCCTTTCGTACGCGCGCTATGTCCGACAAATAGCGCACGCTAAAATTGCGCACGCAAAGTGCAAAACCTGGTTTGCGTTCGGAGCATGCGCAGTGGCGACGACGCTATTCTTTGCGTACGCAAAGCTTTAGCGTGCGCTATTCTAAAACTCCCTAGTAATGCGAAGGAATCAGAGAAAACATATTTAAAGTACTTTATTACAGCGCGTTCACATTTTCATCATATATGAGTTTTATGAAATTTCGGATTTAAAATAAAATATGTTAGTGACAATAAATTAAGAGAAAGCATTACCCGCTATTAGCCAATCTGTAGGACTATTCGCGCATAGTATTTAGTAAGCACTAGCTATGATGGGTCATGGGACTTAAGACTCTAAGTATGTTGCCAGATGTTTATTATTTTTTGTGTCAGTATATGAGACAAGCAAAGGTGGTTTTTTAAATTAAACACGTAATCTGTGCCACACATTTTGACAAAAAAATACCGCAACTTTGAGAAGTTTTTCGTATTTATGCCTGCCAGTTACCTACGCACGATCATTGCGAACACAAAAATTGGTTTCCACTTTGCTACACAACTTAATTTTTCATAAAGCGAAAATTACAGCAACAAAAAATTTGCAGAGCGTTTTTTTCCCCTTGGAGGTGAGGGGCTAACATATATATTTAATTTAAGGAAACCAAAATATTCATCCCGACATGCTTGTTCGATTTCAAGGGAAACCACTCATGAGGGATGAAAGGAAAGTTTTGGAATTCTGTAAAGCAGAAATTTTGCCGAACCCTCGCATAAAATGGGCCCGACCGAATTTCTTTCTTTTTTTTTCCCAAAAAAGGATCGTGGGTATCAAGAAAACTCAAGTGTGGCATATTCATGAACATTGAATCTGTGATTGCTGTATAACGTGCTAGTCTTACGTTAGTTATAAATAAACATAGAGCAAATTCAAAACCTCGGACGCCGCTTCATCAAACTTGCAGATCCACGCCGGCGAATTTGACTCCGGGTGGCAGAGTTCACTCACCGCCGGGCGGGAAATACCTCTATGAGCGGATCGGTCTGATGGCTCGTTCACACGTGCGGATTCACAGGCGAAACCGCGGAGAAATTGACGTCGAGAAAAGGAATCCCCTATTCTCGACGTCAGACAGACAGACAGGGACACACAATCAATTCCAAATGCTGCGTTGGGGCCATAGAGACGGCAGCGTGTTACTACACTGACCACCGAGCCGTCTTTGTGGCAACAGAAAAGCAACCAAACGTTGAGCAAATAAAATTAATATACATGTGTCACATAATGCGTTTACCGTGTGTGTGTCATTGAAGCAGCAGGAAGCGTGATAATCAAGCTAATCCTAGATAACCAGGAAAGCTAAGAATAACCAGCTGACCCTAAGCCCACGCTACGTATATCCTGGCATAGCTAAGCTAAGCCACGGCAATTTTTTTATATCAGCTCAATTACCGAACTGCTCATAGACGCTGCTTGCACGAGCAGAACCCCTCCTCACTAACCACGGCTCGCCCAGCTCGCCTCCCGTCGTTCGACGCGCCGGACGGCAAATGCGTACGTGTTGAAGCACAGCGTCTATAGGTGGCGTTATGAAACGAAAATCTAGGTGACGCTTCGAACGACGGGAGGCTAAAGCGCTAAAGCCGTTACGGGTGTTGAGTGTTCGAACGGCGTTCCTGGAGCGCATTCCTTTTAGGAGGAACGAAGGAACGCAGCCGTTGCATTTTGCATCGGTGGAACGGGTACGGGAACTCGTTACATCTTTACTGTAACGGAAAAAGGAACGGCGTTCCTTTTTTGTGTGTCCAATGGGGTAATTTTTTTTTATTTCTAAGAGGGAAATTTTAAAAGTATGAAAACAATATCTTTACGAAGAACAGGATCTCGTTAACTTTGTGGTTACTTATCTTTTGGGTTTATTTTGTGAGATCCTAGCTCGACAACAGTCGGGTGCAGGAGAGCTAGTGGACATCGACTCTTTTTAATGCGAAAGCATTAACCATCCCATGGAGCGAAGCCGGCACTGTCTGTAACCGTCTGTAGCAGAAAAACGGCACCTAAATTTCCATTCCCAATAAAACACAAAGAAAAGCACATCAACGAAGATGCCTCGTCACAGAAGCCGGCGGGTGCACTCAATCAAGGTCAAAGCGGACGTGCCTCACAAATAAAACACAAAGAAAAGCACAGCAACGCAGATGCTTCGTCACGGAAGTCGTCGTGAAGCCGGCAGGGTTCGCCGCACGTGCGAGGTGGGAGAGCGTGATGTGACCGCCGGAGCGCCGTGTGCGAAAGACGTGGCGCGCTGCTTGTAGGAATGCCCTGCATGTAGGAATACTTTCGCATTCCTACATGTAGCGCATTCTTAAGTGCACCTCCCGAATTTTTCAGTGCCCAAGACTGCGGCACAAAAAGCAAAACTTTTAGTAGAAGGAAAAACACAGAAAGAGGGTCGTTTCAAACTTAGCTACTTTCTTTGCTTCCACGAATCCTCATACACCGAGAAATCTGGGGCCGGCTACAGCCATCACTGAACTTCCAAAAAGAGACCTACGGTTACAGCAACAGAACAGGTTACCAGACATTGAACGCACCCATGTATCCTGAACATTGATCACTTAAAAGATACACAAAAATTAACCTTTATTCCTTCTTCCCTTGTCCCCCATTTTCAAACTGAACAACAAATCCAACTTTTACAAAGAAGGACTTGTAGTTTTCAAGACTGGCCTTCCAAAAACCCCACCCTCTTTTTCACTTGCTCGTCTTGCGGACAGAAACATCGAGAAGCGGCTCATGTTATGTTCGAACAAGGGACTTTGTTAGGTTGAAACGTGTCAGGTTGCTGTAAAACGCCCGTGCAATTTGAAGTAACAGTACATTTGGTTTGTCTGAATCGCCCGCCAACAAATATGAATATGGTTAAAAGCTAAGATTTTTCAAGGTGAATATATAAACAAGTGAAACCCGGTTTCCGCTTGTTGTCTTTTCCTGGCGTTCTCTCATCAAGGCATTGAAATTCGTATGTTTCCATTTAAAGAGATAAAAAATTATAGACCATATGCGAAATGTAGAGCACCATCTAGTAGCACGCCAAGAACTACATCCGCCATCATGGTAGCAGCGAGAAATCGAAACCAGAGTCCCGACCGGCAAAGACCCCCATGTAAACAAGCAACCGCGCTTTGTACGAAATATGCAATGCCAACGCGTTGCTGCGTTCCGCTGCGGATGCAGCGATAAACCTTCGATTCGTGCGTGATTTGAACACAAACGTAAATAGAAATCACAACTTTTTTTTCTTTTTTGCTGAGACAGCTTTTGACAAAAATAATCGGCGACAATGCAAAGGAACCAGACTTCGACGTAGTTCAACTGCTGTACTCAAACTATTGTAGTTTAACTGCCTTTCCGAGTAACTCGGTAACTTTCAATTACAACTTTATTTGGATAATTAGTAGTTTAATTTAACTACGTTTTTCAGGTAACTTCTACTCAAAGTACTACCTACCGTCAAATTCATATTTTTTTTATTGTTTAAATAAATTTGTCGCTGGACTCCACCATTTTAAAAATAAGTGGCGCCACCTGGCAGAAAAGGGGCTTTCAGGATTTAGAGAATGAAATATTGCACGGATGAGGAAAGGGAAGAAAGTAACAAACTAGACAGCTGGGATAGTTGGTGAAAGTTTAACATGGTGTAGGTATAACAGCGCATAACAACGAAGACTAAAAGAAGGAACACACAACACAGCACGAGCGCTGATTCGCAAGTGAATATTTAATATTGAAAACAAAAAGAGACCAGGAAAACATAAAAATCACACTCAATTTCGCATGCGCTACACAAACTGTCTCGTCACAAACGGCTTCATCGATCAGCGCATTGCTAGCCCCAATTCATAATGAAAAAACACGGATTTCTTTTCCCGATAGCGCCAGCGATGTCCTGCTGACATTTCGCTTTGTAATTAACAATGTGAAAGGGCACTATTGTTTCTATCGTCACCTTATCTCGGTGCTTTCCTCAGATAGCGGTCTCATTGAAGGACGGATGCACTTTTAAGTCCCGCAGTGCACTGATAGATGGCCGCCTATCGGAGCTCTCAGGGAATACTCGTGCTCCCTGAGCCTGTCGTTTAATCATTGACCGGTTTGTCCAATTCATGCCTTGCCACAACAGAGGGCTATCCTGTATACAACACCCGAAATAGAAGACACAACCGGTTTGGCATGCTTTTTGCTACAACTGTCTTTGGTAGACCTTCTGCCTTCGAGTTGACCCTCGAACAAATTTGGCTCAATCTTTGGGGGGCGGAAAACACAACCGGGATGCCATGTGTACCTTGTGCAGGTAGGGAATAACAACAGTACTCCTCCTGTTAACACTTTTATAATGAGGGTTTTTTTATCAAAGAAAAGTGTTGACAGGAGGAGGACGCTTGTCATTCCATACCTGCACAAGATATTTCATTATTTGAAAAAAAGTAGGAGGCAGGTAAGGCATCCCGGTTGTGTTTTCCGTCCTCCAGAGGAGGAGCCAAATTTGTTGGAATGTCAACTCGAAGGCACGGGGTCTAGCAAAAAACAGTTGTAGCAAGAAGCATGCCAAACCGTTTATGTATTCTATTTCGGGTGTTGTATCTTGTGACAAGGTATTAATTGGACAAACCGGTAGATGCTTAAACGACAGGCTTAGTGAGCACGACTATTCCCTGAGAGCTGCGATCGGCGGCCATCTATCGGTGCACTGCGGGACTTGCAAGTGCAAAGCGTCCTTCAATGAGACCGCTATCCTAGGAAAGCACCGAGATAAGGTGAGAACACTGAGAAGTGAGAGAGGCCTTCCACATTGTTAATCACGAAGCGGAATGTCAGCAAGCCATCGGTGCCGCTATCGTGAGAAGAATACCGTGTGTTTTACTCTGTGTGTGTGTGGGGGGGGGAGGGGGACTAGCGATGCGCTGATCGATGAAGCCGTCTGTGACGAGCCAGTTTGGGTGACGCATGCGTGGTTAAGTGTGCCTTTTATATTTTCCTGGTTTTTGTTTTCACTATAAAACATATAATTGAGAGTCAGCGCGCGTTCTCTATTGTGTGTTCCTCCTTTTAGTCTTCGTTTTTATGCGCTGTTACACCTATACCATGTTAAAGGGAAGGACGGAACGGAAGAGGAACAGAAAAGACTCTGGAAGAGCCCAATTTAGGTCACTGCAGCTCAATGCAGCCAGTAGAATTTTGCTTCCTTGGTCGAGGGAGAACCAGCGCTCGCTTGAGCTTTCACGTGTTCAGGGATTTTCATACCAGGACATACCGAACTAAAACACTCAGATTGTAATTTTTTTACGGGAGTAGACATCAACACACCCCAGCGCAAAGTTGAACGATTGCGAACTTGAAGCGACAGGGACCGAACATAAAACAGGAAACAAGCCAGAAGCAAAGATGCATGCTCAAAACGCCAACAAAATAACAAATGGAAGGTGTAGAGGTGGTCGCTTTTCTTTATTATGTTTTTTTTTTGTCCGCCAGGATGGCATCCTTTGCTCTGTTTTCTTTATCCGCTTGTCGGCGCTTCGGTCGGGAATGGGGAAGTGCCTTGGGAGACGAGTGTCGCGTTTCAGGGGGTCCCATGCCGTTACGAGTCGGAATTCTGCTGGTTTATGAGCTTTTCCCGTTATCGGCGAAATGGCCGCGGGCATGTCGCCCTCTTAGTTGCATTTCGTGCGGAACCCCGGTTTTCGAACCCACGTGAAAACACTTAACTTGCCGACGAGAGACTGCTGTCTCAGCGCCGCGTGCGTCTACCCCTTAACCCTGAGACGCGGGGCCAGACGTAAAGGTTTGCTGGGGAACCCACGGCCGAGACATTCACACGTCACCGGTCGCCAGGTCGTTTGCTGGGAGACAAAGTGCTTCAGAGCTCTCGGAGTCGTGTTTCGGAACTCTTCCGTGACTTCCGGGGACCAGGCGCTCCCATATATTCTGCATATGCCTGGCGTGCCTTTCTTTTTACTTTGTTGCCAACGGGTTTCGCGGTGGCATAGAAGTGCCTCACCCGACATGTCTCGGTGGTTCTCGCCGTTCGCGAATGTGTATCTTCTGTGGCAGATAGGCGTATTTTATCCTCCGCTTCTGAGAACCAAGGCTTGGCTTTTGGTTCACTCCCGGAGCGATGACCTCTCACCCGATTGGTCGAAAGTGCGTTGTGTGTAGGCGTTGTAGTTTGATTCCTCTAGCCAATGGGACCAGGGTCGAACCCTGATTGGCCTGGACGGGTTCGAGCACGCTGTTTTAGACCCTGGCCGGAAAGGGGAATCTTTGAGTTTCGGAACGGGCTCGTGAGCGACCCCACTTACGTTCAGCTCCCGCGGTGCGCCGCGTTACCTGTCGTGCGCGACAGCGTCCTCATCATCGCGGCTACAAGGTAGTCGCAGTCCTTACCGTGCGCGGTAGGACCATCCAACGCCGAGGCGTCCCCTGCAGTCTGTAAGCCGTGCGCGGCAGTTTATTACAGCGCGGAATCTGTTCACACTTGTCTTTTATGTAACTGTTCGATTATTTTTTTTATCGAAGTAAAGTTTTGTTGATTTCGTTAACCCTCCGAGTTGTCGGTCGCCTCTGCATCACCACCGACGCATCCAGCCCTCCAGCAACTAGCTTCATCCACGATCCCCCGGTACTCGACGGCAACTTCAAGGTGGTCCATCGAGGTCGGGGAAAACAACCTTCCCTAACATCTACTGAAGGAAAGGAGGAGAGACTGCCAAAAGAAGACAGAAGCTGTTTTTTTTTTTTGTATTTTTAACCCCACTACGGCAAGAATGTCAATTTCTTTTATCATTTTGGCACTCTTGGGAACACCCTGGAGGGAACGGGGATAGTTCCAGAACATGAGAATGAGCCCTCAAAATGCACACACAGAGTTCTCCCAAAGTTGTTGACCTATCTGAGCGCACTTCTTAGTACAGAAAAAATAAAGACATCGACAACCGCGAAAATTAGAGAAAGACTTCTTCGTGCCTCATTGTGCCTTTCTTTTTGAAGTTCAGTCTGGCTAATCTACTGGCGTATTTCTTTCTTTTTTTTAACGTAAACTCCGGATTTATATTGACGTCGGTGCTTAAAACAACGCGTACAGGGTGAGTACAATAGAACGATCAGAACTTGTGATTTTCTTCTTTTTGCAAAATTCACCAGTTTCATACTTCTCATACAAAAGTGCTGATTTTTTTTTTTTGCTACTGTTGCTTATAAATATAAAAAAATGTCCCCCCAAAAATTACAATGTTTTCAATAAAAATAAACTATGCATCGCCGAACGCTCATTCTTCGCCCAAAGGTCCGACCAGATGCCAAAGTTTCAACGCGAACCGATATATTATTCAATAGTTGTAAGTGATTTTTGAAAACTTCAATGGTAAAATGGCGGCCGACGGTGCATCGGACGTGCGGTATTAAAGGGCGCACTATTTTTACGATTATTCACGTAGCAAGAAGCGTTCTAGAATGTTGCCAAGCTATCGATTTCTGTGTGGCTATGTTGCAGCTACACCTGGAGAAGGCGTTCCACCGGGTGTCGCATAAGGCACTTTTCGTATTTTGGAGCACGCAAATGTCTGGTCTGTGATCTTAGACGGTTTAAAAATGGCGTCCGCCAATTGTACGACGTCAATTATTGTAAATAAGAAAGCTAATGAAAGTGCACCAAAGCAAGGCTGTCCACTGTCCCCCTCGCCGTTTGCGATGTACTTATAGCCATACGTCGGCAAACCTCACTCATGAGAGTCTTCACTCACCCTCATCTTCACAGGTGAGGTGAGGGTGAGTGAGTTTCTGAACCAGAAAATTCATGTGTGGGAGAGTGAGTAATTGCCATGAGGGCTGTGAGGGCTGTGAGAGCTGTGAGGGCCGTGAGTGCGTGAGGGCCGTGAGGGCGGTGAGTTCGTGAGGGGCGTGAGGGGTGTGAGGGCCATGAGTGCGTGAGGGACGTGAGGGCTATGAGTGCGTGAGGGCGGTGAGTGCGTGAGGGGCGTGAGGGCCATGAGTGAGTAAGGGGCGTGATGGCGGTGAGTGGCGTGAGGGCCGTGAGTGCGTGAGGGGCGTGAGGGGTACGAGTACGTGAGGGCCGTGAGGGCGGTGAGTGCGTGAGGGGCGTGAGGGCTGTGAGGACCGTGAGGGCGGTTAGTGCGTGAGGGCCATGAGTGAGTGAGGGGCGGTGAGTGGCGTGAGGGCCTTGAGGGGCGTGAGGGGTATGAGTGCGTTAGGGCGGTGAGGGGCATGAGGGCCGTCAGGGCGGTGAGGGGCGTGAGGGCTGTGAGGGCCGTGAGGGCGGTGAGTGCGTGAGGGCCATAAGTGAGTGAGGGGCGTGAGGGCGGTGAGTGGCGTGAGGGGCGTAAGGGGTATGAGTGCGTGAGGGCGGTGAGGGGCATGAGGGCCGTGATTGCGTTAGGGGCGTGAGGGCCATGAGTGCGTGAGGGGCGTGAGGTTCAGTGAGGGTCAGTGATGGGTTGAAGGTGAGTGTGACTGTGAGGATGAGGGTGAGTGAGGTGCTGAAGGTGAGTGTAGCTGTGAGGGTGAGGGTGAGTGAGGAGCATAGGTGAGTGTGGCTGCGAGGGTGAGGGTGAGTGAGGTAGACTTAAATGCCGACCTCTACTAATAGCCCTTTTGTTTAAAACTGATTCACAATGAAAACGTTCATGGGTTTAGGTTGGAGTATTGCGAGATCAAAGTATTTGCTTACGCGGACGGCGTTGCGGTTGTTTGCGTCGATCAAGACAGCATGCGTGAGGCGGTTCATGTTGTTTCTTCGTTTTGTAAAAATACGGGGGCTGTTATAAACTGGGGGAAATGCGCCGATTTCTGGCACGGAAAGTGGTACTCCAAGCCGTGGGTCTTTTAAGGTAGTCACTACCCAGAAAAGACAATTTCTGCAAAAAGGTTGAGTTTGAAAAATGTTATATTTACATCCACCAACATAAAGAAATTATTCCTAGAAAATGTCCTTACTTTACAGTAGATATTTGATTTTTTATATATTATTTTCGGTTCACCGATGCTAAAGAAAAGATAGATGTTGGAGCACTTTGAACGCATTTTCTCCATTCCGCTTTTTGGCACAAATTTCACTTTACAAAAACCATAGTTCTGTTATTACGTAACTTGGATTAATTTGTATGAGTTTTTCTGGGTTGAACCTTAAAGGGAAGACAGCTCAACAATTAAAATTTTGGACAAAGGATGGAAATCTAAAAAAACAGTAATTGTGTTTATGTGGCATTTTTGTCATGAAAGATGGTATAATATAGAAATATAGCTCTATAGCTATCTGCTCTGAACTGTCCTAAAGCAATAGAACACATGAAAACGGCAAATTTATTGGTAATTTCAAAACGATAGTTTTCTTACGCAGACACGTCCACTTTAATCTTTCAACATTTGCAATTTTTATTGTTACTTCACCCAGGTTAACAACATTTACCAGAAATGTTCTCAACGTCAACAGAAACAAACATTGTAAATGTCATTTAAATCAGACAAGTGGTTCAAACATTCACTTTTTGGGTAGTGTCCCCCTTAAACGTTCAGTGGGCAGGCTTGCCCACAAAGTTTTTGGTGTGCCACTCGAGCACTACCGGGGCTGCACGCAACTGTGGAGTGAAGAGACACAAACTTTGAAGGCCAAAGCGGGGGTTTGGATTGGTAAGGACTTGTCTATGTTTCCACGCGCTTCAGTTTGCAATCTATTTTGGATCTCGAAAATTCGGCATTTGCTCCAAGCGCTGTCAACGTCGCGCCTTAATGTGTAGAAGCTGCACAGAGTATTCGCCGTTTTTATTTGGAGTTCGTGCTGGGAGCGTTCTGCTCGCACAAACTTGTTCCGATGTGTTCGGAACTGCAGTCTGGGAATGTCCCATTTGTTTTTGCGACAAATAGTGTCGCGTTTTGTGTCTTTCCGCGACCAGCAAGATTTTTTATTACGTACAGTCATGCAGATGCGACTGCGAAATGCGCTACCTGAGTGTGTAGTGTCGACTGGTGACGGATACTGTGCCAGTATTCAAGATTTCCTCCGTGAAGTGGTACTTTCTGTTTGATTTCTAGAGGTGCGCTTTTCTATGAAGCATCTGCACTGAACTAAGATACTTCATAGATATTCCATAGATAAAGATTTCGCAGACGATTTGTTGCCCACACCTCTCTCCGGGTCATTACACTGGAGGGGCCCAGGCAAGGTAAAAATAATGCCAATCAAACAATCGACGAAAACTTTTTTTTTAAACTGCACTGTGGCGCCTTTCAGGTTAAACCGTGGCTCGAAGGGAATGGTATTCTGTACCGTGGTCTAATAATTGCTTTCTCTGTAAGGTTCCCGTGTCTATAGAGCATGTGTTTATCAATTGTTGGGACGTTGTGTTCCGGTGGGGTGTTCTTCAGCGCAAGCTGAAGAAAGACATGCCGCTTACTGCGCATGCGATTCGTTTCTTGCCCCTAAAGAACGAATATGGCATTCCGTACGATATGTTCATGATCCTAGGCCTCCACAGCCTGTGGAGGACAAGGACGGTTGTACATAATGCGGATGTAAATCTGCGCTCTGCGAGAGATAATTTCATTCAAGACGTTGCCTGTATTCGCGAGGTATTCCGCCCGCTGACTGACCCGCCTGACTGGTTGGAAATACTTGATGACTTCGCCTCCATGAAACGCTTTTAACGTACACACTAAACATATTCACACCCATAATCGTGTAAAAAGGGTGTAAGTTAGGAAAAACACCCTTTTTACACTTCTTTTACACGATTTCTGAATATCGGTGGGTGTAAAAAGGGTGTGCTGACGTTTTTCATCCCTTCTACACCCTTTTTACGACCCCGCTTGTAGCGATGGTCTCTTAAATCGTGTAAAAAGGGTGTATGGGCGAATTTTACGCTTTTTATTCACACGGTGTGAAAGGGGCGTTATGGTGATGCAGTCTAATATACCCATGATTTCATATCCGTTAATGTTTATTGCTTTGCTGAAACTGTTGCTGATGTACGGTGGTACAAACATACAAAATAATTATTCACCACACGAAGTCGCGTATGATTAGGAAGTGATAGAGTATAGTTTTCGCAACTCCGATCGAACTCACCGTCCGACACGAGCCGAAAATTACGTGTCGCGCGTGCGTCAGTTTTATCAGTTCAACTTCGATTTTAAAACAAAACATCTCCACTCGCAAAAGATGGACGAAGACGTGTCAATATACAGCCCAGGCAGCACACAGTATTGCGGCGATATAGGATCAAATCTGTAAAATTGTGCCGTTACCATTTTTGGTCCAGCCAATATCCGTGAAAAAAGGGATGGGTCGCGCCGACGCCATCCTGACATACTGTATACGCGACGCAGTTTTTGTTGAGTGTCAAGAGTCCTGCTTGAATGGCCTATGCCGGCGAGGTATTTCTATTTCTTAACCGCCTAAAATCCGACGTTAAGAAAGAAAAGAAAAACAAGATTAAGCAAAACGGAATCTGCTTGCTTTTAACCCGAGAAAGACCTCCTGCGCTGAAACATTGAACAAACTGCGGGCCGTGGCGCCCTCATTTCGGGTATTACAAACTCACCTGACTGGGCCTCGCACTACTTATAGCACCTTCACTGTGATTTTATTTGTGTGTGTAGTTCTGAAGAAAAAATGTCGCAAGACAATCGAAAGTGCCGAATTCATGACACCCCCGCTTGGGTACGAGATTCTTATATCTGCATGTTGACACCAAAATATCTAACCTCCCGACGCTTTATTTATTTATTTTTTATTTTATTTTTTGGTACGCGTGAAACCGCATTTCTTGTTTCATGCGTTCGAATTTGTTTTGTGTATTTATTTCGTGATTTCGCGGTCGGCGTCAGAGCACGCACGCTACTGCATGAAGCAAGTCCTGACGTGTCCCATTTCGCGACCCTCCCGTGGCAGCGCAGGTGGCCTATACAAAGCAGCAGAGGGAGATTAGCTGCTTTGTCCACCCCTCTTTGACCTCGTCTTCTGATAAGCCTCCACACCTTCTTTTGTGTCGTCGTGTGGCTGTGAACAAGTGCGAAGGCCGCTTCTAGCAAATCAGAGTGGTGGTGCGTAACACGTGACCGCTCTCCGTAGGACAAAGACGCTTGGACGAAAATTTGTCACGTGACTCGCTCTGACGCCCTGATGGGCTCACTGGGACCGAAGTCTTTGCCGTAGTCCAAGTTATGGTGAGTTGTAGGGGCCACGTAGGTCCGGTTTCTAAAAAGCGCCCGTCAGGTGTCAGTGTTCTACTGTTTTTCGTGCGTTGCAGTCGCAGCCGTGATTTTTCGTCTTGAACGGCCGGAATACGTTCATACTAACTTTTTGGTAATGGTGGTTTATTTCGTCGGAGTCCATGGGATTATTGTGCTGTGTTTGTTGGACGCGTTTCGACAAAGAACTGCTCATCGGCGGTCGCGAGACTTCCGCTGAATGTGATCGACCGCCTTCAACCTCGACAATGTGTTTGCGTTATTTTGTGCTGCCCGAATCGGATTCTGCATCTATCACGACAGAGAGCTGCGCATCGGCGATCGCGAGAGTTCCGTTGAATGTGAGCGACCGCCATCATCCTCGACGTTGTGTTTGTGAATTGTTCTGTGGTGCCCGAATCGGATTATGCATCTATCACGGTTACATGAGATCGGTGTTTTATATGTAAGTACTCTGCAAGCATGATTCTGGTAGTAGTCCTGCTTCCGTCCCAATAGACCATTTTACTATGAACTGCCGCTTACGCCCCGAGCGACTCCCGGTCGTTCCGTCTTTGCCAGCCTGTGGAATTTTGGTTACGTCACCAGAGCTAGACAACATTAAAGTAGGTTTAGGCGAAGGAGAGCCTTACTAAAAGTTTGAGTGCATTTATTTTAAGCCTCTAAGAATGTTGTAGCTTTGTCACGGAAATTTAACATTAGGTCAACAAATGCTCGCATTTGAGGTTTGACGTTGGTTTGCTGTGAATTCGCGACAGAAGTGCGATAAGATCCACGCACGTTTCTCTGAATTGAAAAAATAAAGTGTTTCAAATGTTTCAATTTGTTAGCAATCATTTCTCCGTAAATAATTTTTGATGAAGTGCTGTGTTACACATTTAGCATTATTTCTTCTAGCTGAATGAAGTGAGAGTTACTGCGCAGGCGAGCTGGTGAAGGATCATGGTGAAAAAAAACCCGAGACTAGGGACAAAAAATCGGGACAACACAACACGTCTCAAAACATTTTGAGACAGTGTTGTGTTGTCCTAATTTTTTGTCACTAGTCTCGGGTTTTTTTCACCATGCTCTTCTAGCTGCAGTACACCTTTTTGGAAGGGTGTACTGCTGCCATCACACCCTAATAAAATGGTGTAGAGCAGAATCACACCTTTCTGTGAAGGGTGTAAGGAATTACACCGGTTTTTGAGGGTGTGAGAAATAACACGTTTTTTCTAGGGCGTTTTCGTACACCAATAAGGGGTGAGTTGTGACCCATGCCATTTACACCAATAAGGGTGTGAAAATGTTTAGTGTGTACTCGCGGAAGCTCCGCTGGCTGACGCGTTTCAACATGCTTTAGATGTGTGGATGTGTTTGCTGAACCATACGTAGCTTATGACAAAACAGGCAATAAAGAAGCTAAAATCCTGGTTGGGGCTCGAGTTGGTATATCGCACCACTGGAAATGGAGAGGTCCCTGGTTTGATACCAGGAGCAGAAGGATTTTTTTTTCAGTAGAGCACCAGTGCCCTAGCCAGGGCCGTACCCAGAAAAAAATTTCGGGGGGGTTTTCGGGGACAACGGCGGCCATTTTGAAAATGTCTATTGTCTTATTTTCGCCTATGAATGATGTGCATCAGTGGCATATAATGGAGAGTCATAGCAAACCGGAGAACCGGTCCCGGTTTGGTACCCGGTAGCCGACCGGCGCCACTGCGCGTGCGCAGAGGTGGAGATTAAAATCGGCTGGCTGCAAATGCACCGACCATGTACCACGCACTATACTATAAAATATTTTTCGGGGGGGGTCAGAACCCCCTAACCCCCCCCCTGGTTACGGCCCTGGCCCTAGCTGTGTTTGGAGATTTATGTTTGTCATTTGTCCCTCTTTTTTCCCCTTCTTTCAGGGTTTATTATTGACGTACCTTTTTCAGAATCTGAGTAAGAAAACGCAAAACAATTTCGATAAACAACCACAAGTCCGTTGCTTTCTCACAAATTACACAACTAAGTTAATCATAATGATTTCCTTTCAAAATATAAAATAACGACATAGGCTACATAATACACAAGGACAAAATTTAAGAAGTTAAACATAATCTAGTGAATTAGGTAAATTATCATAAATATTGCAACGCGCGTCGCCGAGCGAGCGCGTACGCTGCCGAGCGTTTAACGCGCTTTCATTGTCGCAAGCGGAGGATCCAGGGTCGATTCCAGTGTGCGGAATATTCTTTTATTTACTCTTTCAGCTTGTCGTTCTTGTAAGTTTGAGAATAATCTCGTCTGATCGCGCTCCGAATGTTCTAGGCGACAAACGTTCTAGGCCGAATGTACCCAAAAAATCCAGGCGTCAACAAAAAATGCTCCGCGTGGCAAGCAGGAATCAGTCTCGTCCTATAGAGTTCGATCCTGCTGCTACACTTAACTTCGAAGCCCGCGACGCTCTATTGTTATCTTTTGTTTCCTTTTGTTTAGGGCACACGTTCGCCCCATTAAACATTTCAGTTTCCTCAGTTATCATTTGTTTCGTCACTCGTGATACGTGACACTGTTATCTGCTCATGCAATATCTCACCTAGCCTGATAGGTATATGCAGTAAGGAAGTTATCTTTGCATATTTTATACGTCAGGGTACTACAGCAACTTTTATGTAAAGGTATTCTAACCGCTCTGGAAGCGCAGGCAAAACGCTGTTAACGACGGCGGACTCTCATGAATTCTTCACTTCTATAAGCATCATTTTGGGCAACACTTGTCGCGCTCCGTCTGAAGTGTTAAGGAACCGGTTGAGGGAAACACACTATTATGTGCTATTAATATCTCGAAGCCAATTTACCTTTCGCAATCCTCTAAAATAATTTAGCACCTGGAAGTTGCCTTCAAGGCTAAAATTACAACAAACCTTATAAGACGAATAAGCATACAGTCAATTAAGACATTCCAGTTAATTCGCCAACTGATCATGACGGTTAAACTCTCCTCCTTTGGTCCACCGAGCCTGATGCACAGAGTGAAGATAGTACAGGCAGAGAATGGCTATTTCTCTCTTTTGCCAAACTGTGTACAAATGAAAACAAACACCCTGTGTAAAATATAGTATAGAGGCTTTCATGCGGCGCATATGTGGTAATCTGCGGTTCTCCTAAAGTATACCACTTGATTATCAAAATTCAATTTGAAGCACGTCTTTCCTCCCTCTTCTAAAAGCACGTTGAAAGCTGACTGCATCATTCTATTTCAAATCCTTGTTCTTTTTCTGTTTGCCTAATGGGACACTACAAAGAAAACAAAAAAAAAACGTTTTAAAAATCCTGGATACAGTCTGCATGTCTCAAGATGCATTTCCAAAAACTAAAACTAATCATCACATTATTAACGGAAGCAGACCTATATGAGTGTTCTAAAATATTGGCTTAGAATGTGTTTAAGAGCCACAAAAGAGCTGCTCCTGAGGAACCATTAAATGATTCTCATGCCGTTAATATTGCTCTATTTGTGTAGGTGTACGGAATCGCGTCAACGCAAAACTAAACGCTCGTTCACACCGTTGCGTTGGAGTCCGACTACAACCACTTCCATTTCGTTAGGACTGCTTGCGTCTCACCGTTGCTATAGCTACCCTTACGACGAGCCACTGGGAGGCGCTGTGCTGCACGACGCAACACAGCGCAACACATTCGACGCAACTGTGGGAACGAGCCTTCAGCCAGATCAGCAGTTTAGTGCTATGGCTGTGATGCTCTATCTGCGGTTGGAAGCGGCCCGCGAAAACAAAACCACGTATCCGCAACATTTCCGAGATTTCGAGGGCTTGTCGTGTAAACAAGAAGTTATCAGAAGGGAAATCAATGCGGTGTAATGAGCGCATTACTTCTTTATAAGCGTCATAAATAGCTCAATATTTAGATTACAGCGTTAAGTTGCCACTGTATACTTTGCTTGAGCGTTTTCAGTATTCATACTTACCATGGTGACTGCAGTCCTTCAGCTGGCAAGATTGGTTTATTTCTCTCTTGTATCTGTCCCGGCTCTTTCGCCATCTTTCACTGGGGACTCTATATATTAATGTACGGAAGTTTCCACTCCTTGTCACTCACCTTTACCCCTCTGGGAGAAAAAGAGAAACGTCTCGTTCCTCCCTTCTTCTCGTGTCCACTTGGGTGCCCGTCAGTAGAAGGGAGGAAGACGCGTCGCAGCCACCATTTTTCTTCTTGTTTTTTCTCAGACTGATACCAGCTATTGTTGGAAAAACGTCGCAAACTGGCCAACTGACTCTCTTGCACGATACAGACTTGGGTATAGAGCAGGGTCGGCTGCGCCAACACGGTGGTATTGACTGCACTTGGCTTACGCCGCGTGTCGCCCGCTAGAGATTCGCAGTCTTCGGTCATTTTATGCTTTTCAAACTTTTGTTTGCCAGTTTTATCAACTCTTAGGCGAAATTAGATTGAAATATTTCGCGTCTGGTCTTTTTAGGCGATACTAAAGGGAGCTGCATTATTTCCTTAACATTCAGAAGGAACTATCGTTGTCCTTCAGAGTCGGCAAGGGGACATGCTGAAATAGCAATGACAACAAACTCCTGATTCTCGAGCCTTGCAAGTACTCTTCAACTTACACTAATGACGTTTAAATTGATCCGCTTTTCCTCGTTAACGCCATTGCTTTTATGCAAAGAACGTACGTGTAACCCAGTCTCGCACGCTCTTGCTGGTTCAAGTCGGGACTCGTGCAAACTTGGCAACTGTTCCCGCGGCAATTCGTTGTTGCGTAAAGGCGTGCTGGATGCGCGGAATGCCCCTGCGGGTAGTGTCAACTTTTCAGGCATCCACGTGAGAGGCATACGTTATGAGATAAGTTCTAAAGTCACGTGATCCAGTGAATTTAGTCCATACTGCGGCTCGTGTCTCTCAAACATTCTTCAGGGGTGCCAAGCAGCCGGTCTTGTATACATTATTGGGAAAAAAGACTTCGATTACAATTACACTTGCTTTTGCTTAAAGAGTGTCCCATTAGATTACTTGATTTCTTGAGAAAAAAGCTAATCGGCAGTTACTTGAAGAAGTAACTGTTACTTTTCCGATAACTTCAGATGTTCAAAACGCCCCATTTTTCTCCGGTATTGAAAACCTGTCTTTCCTCTTCTGTCCCATTTTGTATTTTAATCACCGAAATATAAATT
This sequence comes from Ixodes ricinus, assembly GCA_037355805.1. Taxonomy (NCBI): domain Eukaryota; kingdom Metazoa; phylum Arthropoda; class Arachnida; order Ixodida; family Ixodidae; genus Ixodes; species Ixodes ricinus. The sequence continues at coordinate 85,402 of JAZHYW010008021.1, read as the reverse complement.
TCTAACCTCCTTAATCCATCAGTTTTCGTAATCCATCCTCCGGTCGAAGACTTGGTTCGTGAATTCTTTGGTTTAAAACTTATTCAAAAAGCGTGCTCCATTAAGAAGAGGAGGGGGAAGTAGTAGGTAATTTCGTGCTAAAAGTAATGGGATTGCTCTTCAGATTACTACCTAATAAACGTAATCAAATGATTGCAAAATTACCAAAAACGTAATTGCCTACAGGAAATTTTCTTTCGCGTAAGTTGTAACGTTAATAGTCTGCAAGCAACGCTGTTATTAGGAATTAACTATATTTATATCCTACGTTGTATTCACTATTTATGTAACGAAATATAAATACGTTAGATGCGGCACAAAAATAAAAACAAACAAACCAAGGTAGCTTACAGACGCTGCGCAACAAATACAATATGAAACCATTTTAACTGCCGGACACAATCTGTGTGTGTGTATGTTGAGTCGGCTCGCTGACACTAACTGTTCTGTAGTGAAAGCAATTGCCTAATACGATCGCGGCCGGTTACTTAGTTAAAATAACCTAACGTTAATTCAGCCAGTCCACTAATGAGTTCTTCTTAGGGACAGTACACTTCGAGCAAGAAGAGGCCTCGGCGATGAACAAGTGTAGTTGAATGCAGCCAAAACTTATTTTTGAAAACAACGAGTGTGTTACTTCCTACCAGATATATCTATAAAGCGGCGTGTCTGAAAACGGTGTAAATATGCCGCTTTGTTTTATCCTGTCATTCTCTCTTTCATTTGTTTCGGACAGACTTAGTGAAATATTTCATAATTGTCACGGTACTCCAAAGTACCAACTGTATTTTGTTAGCAATCAGGAAGCGCAAGGAACATTATTTCTTTGTAAAAGTGATTAGTGTAAATGCACCGCAATACGAAAATGGATATATCTTTGTGCAGCACAAATCGACATATGCCTTTAGATTACTCGCCTTTTATCGAACAAATTATCATGAAGCACCTCGATCTATCACAAGGATCACTATCACAAGGATCAGTTAGACTTATTTGTTCTTCTACAATTTAATTGTGACGCTTTGTGACGCTTATCCTTCTGCGCGCTCTTTGTCTCCTGAACTTAGGCCTTCGAGCACGCGCAAGAACTCTTTGTATGATAGATGTGATCGATTTTTATCGATCGGGTGATAAGCGCTTGAAAGATGCATATAGCTGCAACTCGATCAATAAATGTGCTTCAATTCAATGAATAAATGAACCAATCAATTGATCCATCAATTTTATTTTATTTCGAAGAGAAAGATGAGTAACTGGGGCAAAAACGCTGCAACAAGTGCAACCTTGACAAGACCCCGAAATTCACCATTTAATGTTCTACCCTACTCATGCATAAAATAAAACCGATAAGTTTTTTCTTTTTTTAACATTTAGCGCAAAAGGAGTAGCCAGCTGTGTTCCGCGTACGTGCCACAACGTGGATTAAAAAAATATTATATTAAAGGGACACTGACACCCCATTTTGTTTTTCATTTTTGCCCGGCGATATTTTATGGTGTCGGAAGACCACCAATTATATATTTTGCTACAGAGCCAGGTATTTTTTTAATTAGTCATAGCAAACGCAACTGCTCGAAACTGAAACCGAAACCCCGTACCGCACGGAGGAGCGTGGAGAGGAGAGAGGAGGGCGGAAGTCACGTAGCTACACCCGACCGTGCGATTTTTTCTTTTCTTCCGGTGCAGCAGACGAAATGCGTTGCGGGATTTGTTCGCCGTGCGATTCCTTTGCAGTTATATTTGTTCCGCTGTTCTGTACTTCAAGATGAGTTGTTTTGTACATTTAAGTGTTGGCAATTAGTAGTGAGTGCCCGTGGTGAATTCCCGTGATCGGCTCCGAAAAGAATACTCCCAAGATGTTGCGTAAGAGCTGCCTCACATGTCCTGCATCTGAAAGTGGCATTGCCCGGCAGAGGTGTCAACAACGTATGGTCGACAACAATTTTTTTTCAGTGATAATTTTAAAAAGGAAGGAAATGTAAACATCGCAAAATGTTTGGAAAAAATTTGTACAGCCAAATTAAGGATTGAACCCGTGCCCGCTGCGTGTGAAGCGGACGTCTCTCCCACTGAGCTACTGGAAGAACTCTTTCGTTCGTAGTAATGCAGCCGATCGACTGTATGTTGGAAAGTTTGCTTGTCGATTTCCCTCCAGTACATGCACTCCCGACTTGAAGTCGGAGCAGCACCACGCATTGGCCACAGTCACATTCAGTAAAGAAACCGTACCCGCGCATTCAACTCGATGTACGCACTTCGTGCTTGACGTTTCGAGCGAGCGATGTCTTCAGCCACGAGAAGGGACGACGGCTCGGCGACGTCTTCGTGCAATCGGCTTCCTGGTCGGGCGTGTCGTACGGGATGAATATCAATTTCTTTGATCGGTCCCAAATTTCTCTTTCGAAGGAAGACAGAATTTGCCGGTACCGCGAACGACAGTTCTGAAGTAGAGGTCCCACGCCCGTCGTCCGCTGCCACCTGCTAGTCCCACGATACGCAAAACGACGCCATGTTGAGAATTATGCAGTGAGCGCACAGAATAATTCCAATTGTCTGCTGCAACCTTTTTTTTCAATCAACGTATTTGCAGCTTTTTGGAAGCCAGCAAAAAGGGGTTTCATTTTTTTTCTATTTTTAGTGATGACTGTGTGCCTTCAATTACCCATGACTTTGATTAAATTTGGTGGTCGCGTCCAAACCTTAGAAAATGGCCCGTGACCATGGAAAGAGAGGAGCGCGACTCAAACCGGCCAGTTCTCGATCGGCGGTTTTCGGGCGGAAAGAAACCGAATTTCGAGCCGCAAATTCTGTTCTGGGTAGCTGGGCCCTTATATGTCACGTACAACTAACGCTCAATCTCAGCCCAAATGTTGACCTAGCGGTCCGAACGAGAGGCCAAAGTATCAAAACTAACCGTTAACCGATTTTTTTTTCATTGTGAAAATGGCGGCTTTATGATCCTTATTGTCACGGAAGGCAAGTCTTCGACGAGCGTAGGCTGGCAATAAAAGAACTTGCGCTCAAGGTAGTCGAACAGTAGCCGTGAATTAACCCTAACCGGAATTTAACCGAATATTTTCCCCGAACCTGAGGAGCGCCCGAACCTAAATATTCCGCGCCATTTTGGAGCTGAACCTAAACTGGAGCAAAACAAAAGAACCGTTCTGAACCGGCTCGCCAAACGGTTTCGGCGCGCATTCTCGCAACTATTCCGTGCGCTGTGCGCCGTAACTTTTGAGATGCTTAGTTAGCGCTGCGGAGCAAGGTGTTTTCACTTATCCAAATATATTTGTAAGCATATTTTACAAAGGCGAAAGTCAATAACTGCCGTTACTGACAGTCACAAACTCCGCCTGAGCCGCTCAAAGTCACTGCGCCCACGGGCCCGACAAAAAGCCGCCGCCACGTGTTGACGGGATGACGCATCGAGCCGCCGCGGAAACAACAACGCAGCAGCAAACTCGGGTTTACTACAGTTAATCGAGCGCCATTTCATCGAAACCCGTTTTAGAGAACGTGCTCCTTTTATTGAAGCTCGATTTAGAGAAATCGGAGCCTCAGTTTGGAGAAATGCCGTTTATCGAAAAGATGACGCTGTTTAGAAAAAAGATCCCCTATTTAGCGCGTGTATCACTAGACAATTTTGCAGAGGCACTCGTCCCTTCTTGCAGTAGATATGCTTAATTTTGCGTTTGGTGAATAAAAGGTTGGTACCCTGTCCCATGTCACGTCTTGAATTTTTAAAGATCATTCCAATAGACAGATGGAGGGGAGTACACAACATCAGTAAATCAGCGCTTATTTTATACCATAGTAGTCCATTTCATGGCAGCAGAGGTGTTCGAATATTCGGTTAGATTTTCACTTTTCCTTGAACCGTTATATGAACCGGTATAAACCGGTTTGAACCGTTATTTTGTTTTCGCTCCTGAGCTCATCGTGAACCGAACCGAAATATGTGAACCTTAACCTGAACCGAACGGAAAAACGTTTCGGTTCGACACCCTGCTTGTGCCAGAAACAAAGAAGAATGCACGTCGAAGCAGCAGCAGCAGCGATCGTCGACGGCGGCAACAGGGAGCGACGATGTGGCGGCGTGACATCCGGCTGGAGCGAGAGGGAATGTGTTAATTGAAAACGACCGTCCCCGTCCTTTATGTTTCTTTATCCTTTCATAAATTCGTAGCGAATGTGCCTCGTCGTTGGGAGAATCTGAATGAGACGCTAAGCCCCGCTTGCTTATTTCTTATTACACTCGGCATCTCATAATATTCGACCTAGAATGTTCAGGACTGAGCCATGGCTAGACTGACTAGGCAAGGTCATTCCGTGTATTTTTCACACTCGGGATAAAAGTAAACAAGAAGCTCCTAGATGAACGGAGAAACATTACTGAGAAGGATTCTCAGTCATGCAAGCGGCATTAATCCCGCTTTAAAGCAAGCTGACATAAAATAAGCCAAATCTAAACCACTTAACAGCAAACAGTAAACTGCGGGATCGTCTGAACCATAAAAAGTCGTCAGTCCTATCGAGCGTAGTACGGTTTGAGAAGAACGACATGCAACACTACTTCGGGCCGCGGCTGGAGGCGTCCTGATGATCGAGTTCCGCCGGGGAGCACCTCGTATAGTTCAAGACTCCGAGGCGACGGACCGTTTTGAAATGTCCGAAGTAGCGCTTCAAGAGCTTCTCCCTGAGGCCGCGGCGTCGTATCGGTGCCCACGCCCACATTATGTATCGCGGTTCAAAACTAACGTAACGTAGGCGGAGGTTGTACCGGCTAGCGTCGACACGCTGTTAGCCTTGAATCCGCTGGAGGGCTAGCTGGCGCGCCTCATCTGCTCGTTGACAGATCACCTGGGCGTCGACACTCCGATCGTCAACTGGCTTATCGGGCAGCATCGAGTCGAGCATCGTCGTCACCTTCCTGCCATGCACCAACTGAAATGGTGCCACTCGGGTGGTTTCTTGAACTGACGTGTTACGAGCAAACGTGACGTACGGCAGCACTTCGTCCCACGTCTTGTGCTCCACGTCGACGTACATGGAAATCATGTCGGCAATGGTCTTGCAGAGCCGTTCCATGAGCCTCGATTGGTCCGCGGGTGGTACGCTGTGGTTTGTCGGTGACTGGTTTGGTTGAGTCGAAGAATCTCCCAAGACAACTGAACCGTAACATGCTGCTCCTTGGTCCTTAATCTGAACTTGAGAGACGCCGTGACAGAGAACGCTGGACTGAATGAAGAACTTTGCGACTTTCCGGTTCGTCCCGAGTTGGAGGGCTTTCGTCTCGGGATATCGGGTGAGATAATCCGTCAGCAACGAATATTCACAGATTCCCCTGCGCTGACTTGAAGAATGGCCGGCCGAGTAGATCTATTCCGATCTGCTGGGACGGGACAGTTGGCGGTGCGATTGGTTGTAAGAGTCCTGCGGGCTTCGTTGGTGGTTTCTTGCGTCGTCGGCATTCGTGGCATGACGTTGTGTACCGGTGGACGGTCTTCGGTAGCTTGAGCCAGTAGTACTTTTCGCAGGTTCGTGCCAGTGACCTGCCGTAGCCAAGATGCCGCGCCGTTGGGTCGTCGTGGCAGGCTTCGAAGATCTCCTGTCGGGACCTGTGGGGATTACTAGGAGACACGTCGAATTGTTGTCCCCGAAGTTATCTTTGTAAAGCACGCCTTGTCGAACGGCGAAGCTTGCCAGGGCTCGTGAGAATACATGGGAAACTCTACTTCCTCCTTCTTCCCGGTGTTTGGTCCTTGCGCGCAGCTCATGGTCGTCTCGTTGGATTGCTGCCATATGGCCGACGTTGACTGCGCCGAGAAAGCTCTCCTCGTTGTCGCCGTCGGTGCCGGCGGGACCTGACTCGACGGGGTCCCTTGACAAACATGCCGCGTCCCTGTGCTTCAGGCCCTACTTCTACACCACAGACATGTGGTGTAGAGTTAGTCAGGACAAGGCGTCCTGACGGATCCTGTAGATTCGCAAGCCAGCAGAGCAAGTGGTGGTCTGTTACCACTCTGTACGGACCTCCGCAGAAATAGGGGCGAACCTTGGTTATCTAGTTATTTATTTCTTTATTTCTTTATTTATTTTTACAATACTGCCGGCCAAACTTTGAAGGCCAAGGCATGGTGTAGAAAGAACAATAAAAAAGGTCATTATAGCAAATAAATACACATATGCATCTAGTAAAACTAGTGAGCAGGCTATAGTCCTTGGAGTCTATTTTAATGAAGAAAGGTTCATTTATTGCACTAGCAGATATAGCAAAAGAGACAATTCCCATCACGCTGCTTGGCTACTCGTTCCAATCGCAAACCCTACGCGGAAAAGGGGAATATTAAAAAAAATATTTATTGCAACGAAGCTCACGAATCGGCTTTTCGTGCTTCTGTCCTGTGCCACGGCTCACGTGATACTCAAGATAGACATGAAACACGCTTTGTCATGTACTACCATATGTAAAAATTGTAAGCGCTTTACTTTCCTTCGACTTGACAACTCAGGCAGTCCAGACGCAGCCTACAACGATGAAACATATGATTATTTACTATACAAATTATAAATTAACCTGAGGGATTGTTTTAACCTACTCCACCTGGTTTATTTAAGATTGTGAATGAGGATCCCACAAGATGTCAGCATGTTATAGACTTATAGTAAAAGACGGATTTGAGATTTGTATGCCGTTAGCTTCCTTTCAGGGGTGCAGTACATCATAGTCCTTCGCAGCGACCAGAGTTTTCTAGACGCTTTGGCAATAACCTGCCTAATGTGAGAAATCAAGCTTAAGTATAGGTAAATTTAAATCCTAGCTACTTGTATTTACTGGCTACCGCTAAAGCTTTGAAGTTTATAGAGTAGGAGAAAGAAAGTGGTAGCTTCTTGAGCTTTGTTGTCCTTTGAACGCGTTTCTTAACGTTCAAGTTCATTTGCCACTTTTGACAGAACACAAAGACCAAATTTCGGGACACGGGGATTTGGTTCCAGATTTTAGCGACATGTAGCGTATCGACCTTCAAGCATTTTCAAAACATAGGTTCGCGCGTCGATTACGCCCCAGCAACGACACCCGATAACGGCCGCCGGAGGGGAGAGGAGGTATCATTATCGGGGCAAAAAAATGATCTGCTAAAACTCTCTAATCTCGCCCTTCTTTCCCGTTCCTCCCTTCACCGTGCTGCTACGATCCTACGGTCCGCCGGCTCACTCTCCTTCTCGCGCACAATGGGCGCTAACGATAAAAATAAGAAGAAAAAAAGTTCGCTAATCGCGCACAATGGGCGCTAACATCGTGAAACAAAACAGAAAGCGGAAAGAAGACGGGAAAAAGATCAAAAGTTCTTTGAGAAACCAGATTAATTCTAGTGGCCTATTTCACAGCTGTGGCTAACACGTTAGAAATATTCTGAAAGAAAAGCGTTGAAAATCAATCGCTGAGGGTGTGCAGTCGGTAGGGCTACGCTTTTTGTGCTCGTCTTGCCCTCGCACTGTGGATTGCCCTCATGTCACCAATCATCCTTCCACCATTCATCGCACGGACACACAGTGACTCTGTCACACGATCACACTCTGCCGAACACTCAAAATAAAGGACCATATACCGCCGTATAACGGGCCCGGACAGTATATGGTTTCGGACAATAGGGAATTGTAGTAGACCGTTTTTTTCCTCCGATACGGTAACCGTGAAGAAAATGCCGCAGCTGCACATGCGCGCCGCCAGCCTTGTCTCCATAGTTCAAGGTCTTGTGGCAAATGACGGAGCGCTAACCGGGTGCTTAGCGGGTTGCGGAAACGGTCTACTACAACTCCCGAATATAGTACCGGAAGGGATGGTTCCAAGCGCTAATCCGGACAAAATGGTCCCAGTCCCAGTTTCCGCCTTGTTTGCATAATCTTCGCATTTTTTTTCTCGATGTTTCTAATTTCCACATATTGAACATATATAATTGAGCACTTGAATGCGGGTAGTGCAAAATAGACATGAATTCCGAAACAATAGACGCTTTAGCTTAGTTATTATGTTTCAAGCACTGAAAGCCCGTGGATTGACGGAACTGGGGAAAACAAATATAAACAAGTGTTGAGGAGCACGTATAGCAGGCATAATATCACTAATATCTACAAGAGCACGCAGCACACTTTTTGCCTTTCCTGCTGCTTTCTGTGAAATCATGCAGCATGTAACTAAGTTTAATGCATACAAATTCCCACTACACATAGGCACCCTTCATTGGGTACCAGGCATTGAATTGGAGGTCGTTCCATTCAATGTGGTGACATTTGTGGGACCGGACAAGCGCCATTGTCTAGATTAACCCAATCTTCAGTGAAAGTGGCGTGGGCGCTCACCCTGTATTTTATGGTAATAGAAGGGCTTCACCGATTTTCATCGAAGTGCTTGTGTTTGGAGGAATGGCTGACGAGGAGGAGCACTTTGGTTAGCTAGACTCGCAGTCACATGAAGAAACATGAATGTTGCGCATTATTCAGGCGCTCCACAAAATATAGTTCTCATAATGTTTGATTGTTAGAAGAAAAAACAATCCCTTTGGTGATAAAAAAAAACAAAGCAAATCTTAGAGGTACATACATATATCTTAATTCTACAGATGAAGAGGGAAATGAGTGACCTCCCGCAAGGAGCTGTACTTTTTTTACTGCGGTTCTTCAGATGAATACAAGTATAGGCGGGCGAATAAGTCTGAAACGAATGATTGATGTGCCCTCTGCTAAGTTTTTAAACATTTCGAATGTAGCTAGTGGGGGAATATTGGCATATGGGTGCACCCTCAGCATTTTACGATACCTCGGTGTCTGACAACTACCTGCTACATTCAAAGATAGGCAGCAACATATTAAAATAAAAATCATGTAGCTTCATGCTAACGCTTTCCTACTCTTCCACATTCACCCTTATTCGCTCAATATAGATTAACTTCTTCCTGCACACAACAAACTCCCTCCACTGCTGCCCAGTAAGAGCCATTTGACCGAGAAATGACTAATGGTATGTGTGGTTTTGTTTCACTTCCGAGCATCAGAACGGCTGGCATGCCAGGGGGTTCCGGCGAATCTACCTAAGCCGCTAATGGGCACGAAGCACTTTTGGTTCTGCAGTTACTAGTTTTTGACAGATAGCTCATGCATTACTCTCATGGGCAGACCTTTATGTGAATAGAAAGCGCAAATTTGCAATAGAAGCGAAAACATGCATAAATCTTTCAATATACGAAACAAAATCGCTAGAAGTTTCTGCGTTTCTTGTTCAACTGGAAGAATTATCATCAAAACAGATAGTGTGTAGGAATGTGTGCGTAGGACCAGTGTGTAGGAACATATGGGTAGTAAGAGTGAAAATCAAAGAGTTTTGTCTTGGCATTTGTGGAAAATGAACGTCAAACCTTAGGAGGACAATGTTTTTACGGCCCAAGTGTAGGCCGTGATCGAAAACATGGTGAGCGGGGAGAAATTAGAGCATGACGCGCGATGGGAGCTAGTGCAATTAAACGCGTTGAAAAAAGAATGAGATGTGTTCGCGAAATAATTTGCAGACGCTTCTTAAGGAAGAGTGTAGATTGCCGGGGGCATTCATGGACGGCCTTTCGTCTTTAAAAGATAAACTGGAAATTTTAGATCGGGAACGATATCGCGGGGCGATTGTGAGAGCGAGGGCAGAAAGGTCGGCAACGGGCGAAGCGCAAACTGAACGCGCACTGAGCTTCGAGAAAAGCTACGCTCGGCGTAACGAGATAACGAAGATAGAGAGGGACGGAACAGTGACGAGCGACAAAGAAGAGATTGAGTTCGCATTTTTTGAGTACTACAGTAGATTAATTCTGTCCTGTCCCGTCAGTCTCGAGCTTTTTAATGAGGATTTTCGGTGCTTCATGCCGCGCATAGATGATGCAGCGAAAGAGGTGCGAGGAATCCTCCATCACCGTAGAAAAAGTGACTGGAAATGAGTGCCAAAGGAACGGGGACAGGTGAAGAAGTGGACGACAACACGGGGCGCTAACAACACGGGGCGCTAATTTGCCCTAAACCCGGGAAAATCCCCAGGCCCGGACGACTTCAGCGCTGCTTTTTATAAGGCTCATAGACAAGAAGTCGCCCCATTGTGTTAGCCCACGTGTCTAACGAAGCTTATGTTTTGAAGATCTTATCGCCTTCCTTTACGTTGTCCCATAGGGTGTGAATCCCCAAAACAGAGGACGCTGTTAAGTTACGGCACGTCACCACTTATCGGCCAATCAGTCTGACAAATGTCCACAATAAACTTTTAATGAAGGTGTTGGCAAGGAGTCTTCAACAGTAATATCAGAGAGGGTGGGTCCGCATCAAACATGCAGCATAAAAGGCAGGACTATTTTCACAAGTATTCATAAAGCGCGTAGTGTTTTAGAGTGTTTGCGATGTAATGCGTGCTTGCGTCGCAATGCTCCAGGCTGACCAGGAAAAGGCCCTTGATCGAGCACCCCATGACCATCTTTTAAGCATTCTGGATTATGGGAACGTTCGAGCTGTTTATCGCAAAGGTGTACGCATGGCTTACAACGGTTGCTCGACTAGACTTATAGTGAACAAGTTGGTTGAAAAGCGCATAAAAGTAAATCGATCCGTCCGCCAAGGGTGTCCTTTATCCCCTCTTTTTTGTATTTATATAGAATCTTTCTCCGTGAGTGTCATTCAGAGTAGTTATATTCATGGTTTTAAGCTTCACGATGCCGAGGTTAGGATTTGAGCGTATGCGGACGACATTGCAGTGTTTTGTACTATACCCACGAGAGTATTGTCGAAGTCGTCAACACGCTTAAGCGTTTTTGTAAGGTTAGTGGCAGCTCGTCTGACTGGGAACAGTGCCTGAAATTTTGACACGGTAAGTGGAGTTCCACTCCGAGTTTTCTTTTTTTTATTGTTTTTTTTGCGAACATGCAGTGGGTTACCACACCAACAAAATGTTTAGGAGTCCCACCAGAAAACTACCTTGACAGTGAGCCGTATTGGCGTGGGCGGACGGCGGAGCTTTGCGAAAATGAAGAGAAAAGAAAGGAAATGATTTGTCTGTTTTTGCGCGTGCCACAGTTTGCAATTTATTTTTTATTAGCAAACTGTGGTATGTGCTACAAGATTTGCATTGTTCGCGGATAAATGTGCGGAAACTGCATCGTGTCTTTGTGGTGTTTATTTGGGGCTCCACTTGGGAGCGATCCAGTAGGAGCAAGACTTGCAAGCAGGTTGCCTGAGTTGATAGTTTCCACGGCTGTGTTGCCAGGTGGCATCCATGGCCATCTTAAAGAAGTGGTTGAGTCATTTCAATTTCTGTTGGTGGGGTTTTCAGCTGAGTATTTGAGCGAAGTATCTCGAAAACGATTTCTTATATTTTTATTGGCTTAAACCTGTTATACCGTTTGGTGGTGCAGGTAGAGAGACCCATTATTCTTATTCATTTTTCTCTCACTTACAAATTGTATAAGGATGCCATGATGAAAAAACAATTACACTTATGCTGGTTCTTAAAGGGAAAAAAACAGAACGTTTAGTACATCATACGTTTCTTTCCTTCATATATAACGACAACAACAAAAAGATAACATAATTGTACGGTATATTCGATATTCAAAGAACGACCTCTTGTTCACCTTCATCACGGGGTCACATCTCAGTTAAGTGAAAGGTTTAAGAGAAAGCATTTACTGACTAAGACAATTAGCAAACATAAAGATGTGGGAAGGTGTAACATATAATTAATCTTTTAAGATCATTTCCACTCTGTAAGCATATCTCCAGCTTGGTCTAATCAAACGAGGCTAAATACCAGAAAGCCTGTTGTTTGGTCTTTATAGTTTTGCTTCTCCGAAATAAAACTAAAATAAAGAATGATTTGGGTAAATAGCTTAGGATTCTAAGAGGTTGCTTTATAGAAATCATGTATATACGTAAATAGAAATACATTTCTTGTTAATTCCTTAAATATTTGACCTTTAATCCCAGATATAACAAAAACAAAACGTTCTTCATCATCATTTACTATACATAAATGATAAACTGTTTACTTTCCCAGGAACCTTATAAAACAATTGTCATAGCAACATTGTAAAGAACAAATTCTACCAGGAGTTCTAGATGCATCGTTAAGATAGTTCTTCTAAGTCAAACTAAACAAAACCTTTGCAACACTGTCAACAATGCACTTCTTAAACTTAACCACACACCCTGAAATTTTCTGCTCATAAAAAGTCTAAATTTCACTAAATTAACCGTCCCTAAAACTAAAACTCTAGGTCTTAACATAACCAATATATTGAACCAACAACTTTTTCTTTTTTTTTTACCCTTCGATTGTTGCGTTTCTCTACCCACTTATAACTTGTCCATATATACTGACTGAGGGACAGATGCTGCGCCGCCGGATCAATACAACCGATGGCCCAGGCGTCGTCCCCAACACGACGATACTGCAAACCCGGGGAACTTTTATAAGAAATGCAATACATAAAAAACTACAAATATAAAATAAATCCCCGTTGATATTTCTTAGAGCCTTTTCCCCTACCTCGGGTTTCGCTGTTTCCCCTGTTACCTTTTCAAATTGGCTTCTTTATATCACTTTTCGGCCCTATTCATTTATTTTAATTGGTTTAAACTTGTTATACCGTCTGGTAGTAACGAGTTTAGAACCAGTATAACAAGTCCGGTTTTTTCGCTCTCATTTATAAATTGTATATTGTATAAGGTTGTATGTGATGTTGTTTTTCCTGTACGTTTATACAGATCCTTACAACGTGCGGGCACAGAGCAGGACGTTTTAACCCGTGTTAAGAAGATGACATTGCCGGCAGGCATTAGGACTTTTTTTAGTTAAACGTATACATTCGGGTGCCTTTTCCGTCAAGTCATGGTTGGACGAGAAGGGGCTTGTTTGTACCTTGGGGGGTTCACTGTTTTTTATGCAAGAAGTCCGAGACGATCGAAAACGTATTCCTGAGTGCTGACATGGGTCTTCTTCTGGGACGTGCTCAACGCACCTTGAAAAGCGCCTCCCTAGACGCGCACGGAACACGTTTTCTATCGGTTAAAAACAAGGAGGGCTTTCCGTTCGACTTGGTTATGCTGCTGGGGCTGCACGGTATTTGAAAGTCCCGAATGGCCGTGCGTCATGCCGAAAAGTGATCGCAGAGAGATGTGCGGGAATAGTTCCGAAAAGTGTTTCTTTGTACGTTGAAGTACACAAGGCAAAAGAAGAGTGTGCCTGAGTGGCTTCCGCGCATCGAAGCGCTGCTGACTTAAAACCTTTTTACTTCCCATGAAACCAGCCCTCGTGGACTGCGCTCCTAGTGCTGTCGTTCTTGTATGATTTACGTCTTTGTTATTGTGTCTCTAAAGTGCACGTCCGGCAATAAAGACATAAACGAAAGAAAAGAGGGCTGGGTGTCCGGTGTAGCTGCTTTGTTGCTGCTGTGTGTGTGGGGGGGGGGGGGGGTGATCTGCTTGTGTACCGTGTATTTTGTGTGTTCAGTGTTGTATGCGTTTCTCCCATGTGGCGTTTAAAAGTCGAGGAAATTATTTGTTTTAAAGTAGCGCTTCTCCGATTTTTATTTTTTGCCATTTCGAGCGCCATCTGTTACTAATTAAAACGGGGGAGAAATTTTCCTCAATTGGGAGAAAAAAGGGTAACAATTCTCCTTTCTTCTTAGGGGAGGAGCTTTTTTCTCCCCGAGCAAAAATAGGTGGGAATTTTCCTCCTTCTTCAGGGGAGCGAATTTCCTCCCCGTTGTGTAAGAGGAACTTTCCTCCCTTGATAGAGGAACATGTGGGACACGCGAGTTCTTCCTTTAAGGAAGTAAATAACACTCCCTTTATTTTTATAGTGTAGAATCTACCGTGACAATATTATTTGTTACCTCCAAGATATCACTGCCCAGGAATATAGTCGGGATGTCTCATGGTTCCCTCGTCTTGAAGAACCGACAGTACTCAGATGGCACGTACGGGTGGCTTCGATGTCGGGGGATGTTTGTCGCGATGGGCAGTTCATGATGAAAAGTGGTCTGCTCAGAGCGGTGCTGTGGCCAGTGCCGGGCCAAATTTCGTGTTCTTTAAAGCATCTTCCTTCAGACGCAGCAAACCTTCGCCATAGTTGGGGCGGCTGCCGGGGCTGAGGAGATATTCTCCCAACTTCTTTGCTCCAGCGTCTTAACTGCGAATCTTGCTTCGTACAGTCATCCTACTGTCGTAGAGGCGTGATAAAAATGGCGTGTCAAGTCCACCCTCTCTTACACTTTGAACAGTTAACGACCTGGATTGAGGTGTCGTGGATTCGTGACCCTCGTGGATCCTTCCACTGATGTTCTAGGTCTGTGCATGAAGCTTCTTCTGGTGCCTCGCTGATGGTTCTGGACTTTAAAGGGGCTATCGTGCGGAAAAGATCCACTAAGTGGTTTCAAACCATGCTTACCGCAGGACAATCACAGTTGCCGTCCAAAAGTTGACCTTGCACGTTGACTGTTTCCCATGACTGGTCTACGGACGCTGTGTCTCCTTTTTGCTTCTGTAGAAAGTTCCCTTTATGAAGGGAGTTTCTCCACTGAATGGGATGTAAGAAATGGAAATGTTTCACATGAGAAGATTTTTCCCAAGTGCTGCAGTTATGAAGTGGGTGTGCATGTTTTATCCTCCCATAAAATGAATCACCGCATTTAAACTGCAAGTGTACCTTGCAATGCAATCAGCCCCCCCCCCCCTCCCCAAAGAGTTCCAAGAAAGCAAGTCCTGTATTTTCGCATCGGCAGGCGTCAGGGACTGTTACCGCGAAAGGTATGGATAGTTCTCCCTACGGTGCATGACCGCAGACTTCTGTTGTTCAGACAACGTCCGCAGACTGCTGTGCAGTTAGCAAGGAGTCCTCTACACAAGCTTGGAAGGCTTCCTCCCATCTCGAGGTCATTCGCTCCTTCCATGATTCGAAGGCACTATGTGATGAGGCTCCCTTCTAAGCTAGAGGTTTGTGCTTGCAGTGCCTTTCGCCCAACAGGTAGCAAAACGTTGTACCGGCTTTGGTCACCAAAGCCCGAAGGCTTTCCAACGGGTATTTTATAGCGGAGACGACGTTACGAGTCGCCCAAGTGTAGCCCACGCTAAAAGCGTTGTCGCGTACTGGTTATCGTTAATACTGCTGCATATTAACATAGACACACCTGTCAGAGACAAAAGGCTGTAATCAGAGACATAAAAACTAAAACACAACAGATGCCCTGTTTTTATGCCAGTTTGCTCGCTGGCATCACATACTTTTCGAGGAGGAAGTTGTAGGAATTCGTTCCATGCAGCGGTCCGTGCCTGACCGGCGTCAGTACAACGTCTCCACTTCCCTGTCACTTAAATGAGGCAGTTGAGTCAAGTTTATCACCCAACCGGTGATAGGGAAAACGTCGGTACGCGACCTAATTCTTTTTTTCGCTGAAAATCACTTATGGCGCAGCAAGTGTTGCAAAATGCGTCCTTGGCGCATAGGAATGCAAGGAGAAGCACGTCGATCACAGTGCAACATAGACAACGCACAGGCAAGGGACGATGACGAAACTGCCAAGTGCGCGCTGTCATTGTTTGACGTCGGGGGTGAGCGAAAAAAGCACGTGGTGCTTTTAGAGGGTAAACAAACGCACGAGGGACGCAAGGAACAGACGAACTCGCACGCCGTATGACTTTTGACTGAGATAACCATCAGTTATGAAGCGCTGGCATCTGGTTCAAACCGCTAGGGCTACATTTGGGTGAATAATTAGTGTTCGGCGATGTGTAGTTTTTTTTTTGCAGTAAACAGATTTTTTGTAATTTCTTTTTTGTTTGGGGGGGGGGGGACATCTTGTACATAAGGAGTATCTAGAAGGTGCCAAGAATTAGCAGTTTCTTTTTCTACCTCTGTATCAATTTTTTTTAAAGCGAGTAGTAAGATTTATTTATAACTCTTTACGCGTAAGAGCAAAGAAAATATCCTTTTTTGTGTGTGTGCGTGACATGCAAGCAGTACCGGTGACCGTCGTTATACCTGAGATAAACACCGGGAAAAAATGTCATCCAGTTCACATTGCTGCAGGCGACGGTGACAACCAATGTGAGCGAACAATAGAAATGTCCCATCGAATGATTAAGTTCAGCACACAATTATAAATTAAAATAAATGCGAAGCGATATTCTCAGGGACAATGTACATGCCGTTTCATCTCGCTGTCCTAGCGCAAACTTCCTGTTTTCAGATCTTATCTCACCGAGCTTCATCATCCGCTGGGGTCCTTCTATTTTTGACCGTGATTGATTGATTGATGATACGATTGATTGATAGGATTGATTGATTGATTGATTGATTGATTGATTGATTGATTGATTGATTGATTGATTGATTGATTGATTGATTGATTGATTGATTGATTGATTGATTGATTGATTGATTGATTGATTGATCTTTTTTTATATACTCGCAAGTCACGGAGGCAGGGAGGAGGGACTGCAAGATAGGAAATCGTTGGCGAGTTGCTCGAAATAGGTGGCTTCAGAGATGGTAGAGATGTAGGCAGAAAGATGGTTCTACTCGTTCGATGCTCTTTAGGTGAAGGAGTCGAAACAGATGTTTTTACGACATGATGGCGTTCCAACCTTTAAACTAATGTTCAGTACAAGATGACAGGTACGGTGGGCTAAGAAACAATTCATTCTCGTAATCGGGTTAGAACTATACATTTTATGAAAAGGATAAAGATATTAACGATGTAAGATTGTCTCATTATTCCACTGGAAAATGAACTTACAGAATATGGTGTGGAATGTACCCGTAAGAAGAGCTGCCATTTGCTTACTCCTTTAGGTGCATAGCGGAATAGTCTACACGCAGGTGCCTTTGAGAGTGCTCGCCGATAGGCCGTGCCCACCGCCATGTTTTAGCTATGGGGATGTGGCCAACTTCGTCGAATTCATATCGAATCTTGTCATTTGACTGGTTCGGCGAACGTTCGCAATTTGACAAGATTCGATGAAGTTTGACTTTTTCGCGTGTTGCCCGACTCCCACGAGAAATATAATATATTTAGGAAAAATATTTATAAAATTCCCCGTTTTAAATTTTGGAGAGTAAAAAAAAACATTTAGACAGCATAGAAACAAAACATTCAGTAATGTGGTTGCTGTCAGTGACAGCTCAAGAAACGCAGGGATTTGTAGCCAATGAAACTGCGTCGATAGGTTGGAACCAATCAGAGAGCGTGAACAGGGTAAGCCACGCCCCGTGTTTCTACAGTTTCTTCAACCCCTCCGCGCCCCCCCCCCCCGCTCCCCTTTTTCCTACACTCTAAGAAATGCCTGTGCATCTATTTACCCGCAAAACACTCGAAGAGCCAATGTTCATGATCTACAAAATCAGCTCAGCGAATGATGAGGCGGAACATCTGTTTAGACCTCAAACTGAAGTCTGCGCTGTGGCATTACGCAATGTAAGCATGGCGCTGTGCATTGCGTAATGCCACAGCACAGAACATCCGTTTAGGTCTAAACGGATGTTCCGCCTCATCACTTGGTGAGCTGATTTCGTAGATCGCAAGGATTGGTTCTTTGAATGTTTTGCGGGTAAGTAGACGCGCAGATATGTTTTAGAGTGTAGTTGGTGCCACCTCGTTTCAAATTGAGCCGCATGAGTCCGGCACTTGCCGAACCTGTAGTTGAAAGTTGGAAAAGGTCGAACCCGATAGAATTGGAACCTCGGTAGGGTCGCAACGAAGTCTTCATAGTCGGTGTAAGTTTAAGATTTCAAGGGAAGCTCTTTCTACTTTCAAAGAGCGAAGGCTGGAAAGGAGGCGACCTCCACTCCAGCGTCCGCTCTTCGAAAGTAGAAAGAGGTGAAAGAAACTCTCCTGAACTTTAAAGGGGCACTAAAGAAGATTCTGCGATCGCCTGTTCTTGGTCATACGTAATTCAACGGCCCTAAGCAGACATGTACGTAACGCGTTACAAGTAACGAGGTACTTGTACCTAGTTACTATTTTCGGTAACGAGTAACGTATTTAGTTACTTTTTTAGAAAAGGAACGAGTAACGGTGCTTAGTTTCTTTTAAGGCCAAGTAACGAGTAACGGTATCTCGTTACTTTTGAGGAGTAACGTGTACAAAACCGCTTAAACGGCCTTGTTTTTATTCTAGCCTGAGTAAGCCTCTATTGCGACAAAGGCAGATGGGCAACCCAAAGAACAACTAAACAATATGGGAGTACAGCAACGTATATCGCTGAGCACGTCAGTCGAACAGTTCGACTGACGTGTCCAGCGATAAACGTTGCTGTACTGAACTCTACAGCTGGGAATGTCCTTCACCCAGCGAGCACAATCAGGTTCGTTGGTTGAACTTTCTAAAACCGGGTACGGACCGAATGTAAACCCGGAGGTTGCCAAAAGGGGAAGGTACATAACCCATTACCCGCTGTCCTCAATGAAGGCGCAGTTCCCGAAGATTCACCAGCTCTTCCTGAAGCACAACACCGCCGTTCCTCCGAGCGCGTCAGTAGAACGACGCTTCAGCGTCGCCGGAGATGTATTTTCGAGGAAGCGGGGAAACATAACTGATGAAAACTTTAACAGGCAGCTGCTGCTTAAGGGTAATGACTACTAGAAAGAAAACAATAAACCATGAAACAAAAGCAGTTGTGTATTTGCTCGTCAAAGTAACGTGAAAAGTAACTCGTTACTTTTGAGGTAACTCACGCGTTCCTTTTGAGAATCGGTAACGAGTAACGTACTTAGTTACTTTTCGAGCGAGTAACGAGTAACGGTATTTAGTTACATTTTTTGGGTAACGTGTGCATGTCGGGCCCTAAGCATCCTAAAAGAAATTGCAATCACGCGACGCCGATTTCTTTATGAAAACGTGATGAAGGGTCGGGACACCATGCGCTTCCTGGACGGATGTTTCCGCTCAGGAAAACCGGCGAATAACTCAGCAGCGGTGTCAGCGCGGTGACAATAAGCCCTAGGCGGCTTGCAATTGGCCGACGAGCGCCCATCGTCACCGCGCTGACACAACTCCTGGCCCTTTCCTGAGACGAAAAATTCGACTTACAAAGTCGTTTGTTCCGACCTTTATTCCCGTCTTTTATAAAGAAATCGGCGTTGCGTGTTTGTAGTTTTTTTAATTTTTAGGATGCTTAAGGCCTGTAGAATCAGTTATGACCAAGAACAGACGATTGCAGAACCTTCTTTAGCGCCCCTTTAACCTGTCACCGATTCTAGTTTTCACATCGACGGCAGATTTGCGCACTAATCTATAGCGTGGCGCAGAATGGGACAAATGAAACAAAGAATATAAGGGAAGCGGAGGCAGGACTCTAATCGCGTGTACGCGCCAGCTGGCGATATCTGCACCGACCCGGGCTTCGTGGAACGCGAGCAGAGAACAATGAGCAGCCGCTAGGGAGCGACTGCGGATGGAAAGCAGGGCCGGGAATAAATACCGACGCCTCCCGGGCTGTGCCACACACGGCAAGCAGTGTCTGCATTCCGTCATTTCTCGGGGTTCGAAGCAGGTCGCCACCAGAGCTGTCGCGATGCTCGCCTTAGCGTTCTTGGTGCTCGCCGTCAGCGTGGGAACCTGGTTTTATTCGTGAGTGGAGCTCGGCGAGTTTTCACATCGACGTTTAGACATTTTAAACCGTAGTCACACAGATCATGCCTCTTATACAAAAGACAAGGTGTTCGCTGCGGATTGAAGACAGAATTAT
Organism: Ixodes ricinus; assembly: GCA_037355805.1. Taxonomy (NCBI): domain Eukaryota; kingdom Metazoa; phylum Arthropoda; class Arachnida; order Ixodida; family Ixodidae; genus Ixodes; species Ixodes ricinus. Next base: position 65,599 of record JAZHYW010008021.1, on the reverse strand, counting down.
TTGTAGACAAGCCTCAAACATCGCATGTTTGTTTCTTTATTTGAATTATTCGCACATACTGATGAATCACATTTGAGAGCAATTGCAGGTCTGGGTAATTTTAAAGTGGATTATACAGAACTTGGTAAAAACAGAAAGCACACTTTGAGAGAAAATTCAAAGGAAGGCATTGCTGCACAGATCACTTATAAATAACCATGCTGAATAAACCTGAGACTGACGTTTGAACTGGTTAGAGGTTGCCCCTTTGTGTTGGCGTTGGCTGATTCTGGGCTATATAAGAAGGGGGACTAAACAAACCTGGTAGCTGAGTTTGAGACGTCGTCCTGTCCTTTTCTGCTCCTTCGACTTATGTGTTCATTCCTGCCCCAATCTCAAGTTTATTCAACATGGTCAACATTCACCTGCTCGGCTGCACCCTTACTATATTATCACTTATAGATGTTTCCTGAAACAAATGTCGGTTTCATCGAAGCACATGGCAGTGATTATTCCAAACTCAATCCCATATATATATATATATATGTATCTGTTAAGTTAAAAACTATATAATATATATACATATATTATATAGGATTTTTTTAACATATCAGATTTCTTTTAAAAAAGCCATGTAAGATACACTGATGCGGTTTGTGGAGGTGAGTTTTACGGCCAGGTGGACATAGTATAGGGGCTAATCGTAACGATCAGTTGACTAATTAATTAAAATTCGTTCATTAACTTATTAATTATTGGAAATTCACATATGGTTCCAACTAGAAACTTGCTCAGCGTCATCGAAAACCACTGAGTCAACTCTTTTTAGCAGTATACAACGTAGGGGAAGTATATTACGGCGTTCCGTAAAAACGCTCAATTCGGACACGTTTCTAGGTTTCGGTTTCTTTTCGGGGAGCAGGATCGTGGGTGCACAGATGCGATCCGATAAACAATGAAAGCCCAGAAAAACGTCCAAATTGAGCGTCTTAACGGAACGCCATAATATACTGCCCCTGGGTTATTTTCTTCTAAAAGGATTTGGTTTAGTGGTTTTCGATGGCGCTGCGCAAGTTTTTAATTGGAACCATATGTTTATTTTCATTATTTAAAAAGTTGATAAACGAATTTTAATTATTTAGCCGACTGATCGTTACGATTAGCCAACTATACTAAGTCCCCTAGACGCATAACTCACCTGCACAAACCGCATTAGTGTAACTTCACGGCTTTTCCTAAAAGAATTTTTTAAGTTAAAAAAAATAAAATCTGTATATATATATATATATATACATATATATAGGGTGTTTCAGAGAACATCAGGTCAATATCGCTCCTGCGAAAACTACTCATCGCAACGAAAAAGCTTGTGTCATTTGGTCATAAGTAGGCCTATTTAGGAAAATTATTAAAGCCCGGGATAATTAAGTTCTTAATTATTTTAGCGTAATTAACATTTTTATTATTGTTTTTAAGGCCATGGTTTCAATTAGAAAATTGCTCACCATCGTCAAAAACGCTAAATCAACAAATTGCAGAACGATAGAAGGCACGCGAAGCATTTTACGGTTTCTGAAAAACCGCACAAATTCGACGGGTTTTAAGTTTCGGTTTGCTATCGCAGCGCATCTCCGCCCGGCGGCGCCGCGCCCCGTGGAGAGATAGTGCAACCAACCTCTTCTGCGCTGTCATGGCGCGACGCAGCTGAGGCTGGTTGCACTATCCTCCACGGGTCGCGGTGCTGCGGGGGCCGAGATGCGCACCGATAACAAACCGAAACTTAAAAACCCGTCGAATTTTCGCGGTTTTTCAGAAAGCCGTAAAATGCTCCGCGTGCCTTCTATCGTTCTGCAATTTGTTGATTTAGTGTTTTTCGACGATGCTGAGCAATTTTCTAATTGAAACTATGCCCTTAAACACAATATTAAAGAAGTTAATTACGTAAAAATAATTAACAACTTAATTATCCCGGACTTTAATAATTTTCCTAAATGGGCCCCTGGCCTAGGACCAAAACGACACAAGCCTTTTTCGTTGCGATGAGTAGTTTTCGCAGGAGCGATTTGGCCTGAGATTACTCTGATATATATATATATATATATATATATATATATATATATATATATATATATATATATATATATATATATATATATATATATATATATATATATATATATATATACGTGTTCGTTTTTATTTCGAACAGATTTATTTTAAAAAATCCGTAAAAGATGCACTGATACGGTTTGTGCAGGTGAGTTATACGGCCAGGGGTACATTATGTGGGTGGCTAATCGTTGCGATAAGTCGGCTAATTAATTAAAATTCGTTAATTAACCTTTTAATTAGTGGAAATAAACATATGGTTCCAATTCGAAACTTAGAGGCGTCATCGAAAACCACTAAATCAACTCTTTTTAGAACGACTTGAAGCTCGTGGGAAACTCGGGGCGCGCCAAAGTTACCACTCGTGAAGCAGGCGCAAAGCTACAGTTGCGGAACGCGATAATGATCTAATCATCCGCGTTCCGCCACTGCTGGCTTTGCGCCTGCTTCACAAGTGGTAACTTTGGCGCGCCCCCGAGTTTCCCACGAGCTTCAAGTCGTTCTAAAAAGAGTTGATTTAGTGGTTTTCGATGACGCTCTCTAAGTTTCCAATTGGAACCATATGTTTATTTCCACTAATTAAAAGGTTAATTAACGAATTTTAATTAATTAGCCGACTTATCGCAACGATTAGCCACCCACATAATGTACCCCTGGCCGTATAACTCACCTGCACAAACCGTATCAGTGCATCTTTTACGGATTTTTTAAATAAATCTGTTCGAATTAAAAATGAACACCCGGTATATAGTATATAGCTCACTAGCGGCTGCTGATTGTTCTTTGCTCGCATTGGACTCCCATGGGGGAGGCTATTAACATACCTCTCCTCAAGCACATACTGGAAATCAACCCAGAAGAGATACGCGTTCTTAAAGGTAAAAAAACGTGCGTAATGGTTTCCTTACTCGCAGAACCCACAACGGTCCCCCACGGCACGTAGAAACCTTTGGTATGCAACCATGCTTTAACCAGTAGTGTTTCTGCATGAAACCGCAAGAAAAACTGCTCAGTCGAATGCGATACAGGATATTTTCGTAAGCGTTTGAAGACGTTCTTTTTGGAGGCCTCCTCCAACCCACTCCTATACAATGGTTCCAGAGCAACCAATCACGTACCGTCCTCTGCGCATGCACGTTCACCCGATTGGTATGTATGGCAGCCTTATTTTTAAATTCGACTTGGCGACTATTGTCGCATAAACACGTACAGGCGGAGCGAATATTACACTTACTTAATATTTCTTTGGAATTCTCACACTAAATAGTTTATATCTCTCAATTGAACGCCTTCATAGTCGATAAAATAACTTAAAATAACTCAAATTTTTAATTACCTTTAATATTAGTTTGACAAATTATGTTAGAATGCACCATTGATGCTGATTTCTATTTATATTAGAGACTGTAGGAATTATTAGATTTAAGTTAATTATTAAACAAGCGACGATTCTTCTCCACTGTAACGTCCTCCGAGCCCGAAAACACACAGGGAAGATGAGACGGCATTCGTGGAACTACCATACCCTCGTTTCATAAAAATATTTCTACGGTTTAAAGTCAAACTTCACGTATATTGCCGTAAATTCATGGGATACGAATAAACCACAAAATGAGAAATCATTATCACATTTTTGTATGTGTACAACTACTTACTTCTCTAGCAAGCCATTGTAAACCGCGAATGCTAAATTGTTTGTCATCTGAACCCTCCTTTTAAGTCTGAAAAAGTTGGGGTTTGGGCATTTCCATCATTTATGCGAGTCATCTTTATTCCCTTTTGAAATTTGAAAATATCACTGAAACGTTGGCGTACCAAGCATTGGGGCAGTTAATAAGGTTTTGCCGCTGCTGCTGCCGCGAAGGCGGAGATATCCTCCCTTTTTCACACGCCACCAGATGGCGCTGCACGTAAATAGGTGAAATGGAGAAATGGGAACTTCCTCCCTTCCGTTGGCAACAGGGAACAAAAAAGGCTTTCCTTCATTTCTCCTTCCCCTTGAAGTGTTTGTCGATGTTGTGGTTGGCGCATTGCGGCGTAGGGTGTCCGTCGTCGATGTTTGACAAATACTTGAAACTGATCGCCACCACCCACAGGACACATACCTGGGTCTGTTGCGTGCGAAATGGCGTTACCAGAGAGCTGCGCCAAAGCGTCAACAACGGCTTATACTTAGGGGTTCTGAAGCCGGTGTGCACTGCACGCGCTCTCTGAAAGAAATAGTTGATAACAAAATACCGTCGCAGCATTGTGAATGAATGTTAAGGCTTGTGTAGGGGGATACGTTTTCACGCGCTCCGGAACAACATACAAACGAAACCGGGCAGAACAAAATGGTAAGAGATAAATTTCGTTCCGTACCCTTTTGTTCACGTAACCCAAGCTGACGGAAAGAGACGGCGATGCCCAACGACTTCGCTGTGACAGGTTAAAGCAATGGCTGCGACTGCACTGTAGATTAACACAGGGCTGTTCAATTTCTAAGTACTATCGGTTGAAATTATCTGCGAACAGAGGCTCTGTTGTTGTTGTTTTGTCTACAGATAACGGGATGTTTTGTAAAGTGTTTAATTAAGGAAAAACAGACGTTTGCTTCACCTGCCTTATCATTAAAACTCGCCGTTTTTTACCGATAATACAAGTAGCATTAGACTGTTTATTTACGAAAAATTTGTGTTCTTGACGAATAACATTAGCCTTGTTTTTGAAGGGAGGTGCAATGATTTCCGGACTTTGGTCACAAATTTGTGGAAGTTGCCCTCTGACACTCCAGAAATAATAAACAGAAAACCGATTTCGCTGCGTGTCCTAGTTGTTGTAAAAAAAAAAGAGATAAAGATTGGCATTTCTGGCACCTCTCAACTCACTCCCAGTCTTCAGGGTCACACCTGGTCCACTCCCAGTGACGTCATTCGGAGTGCCGTGTAGCTTCCCGTGTGCTATCTCGGAGGACGCTTCCTCTCCTCTCTCTGCGTACATTAGCGGGCGTTAGGCTGCAGCTTAGAGCCGACCGAGGTCACGTAATCTTTTCGCCGTAGTTCCCTCGGCTGCCACTTGGGGCTGCAGGTGGGGGAAAAAGCTCGACTTTTGCTTTGCGATTACGCAGCGAAATCGCGACATTTTTGAATTAATGATATGTTTTCTCTATCCTCCGGGACACGATAAACAACGTAAAAATGACGAGATGGAAATTCTTTTAATCTTAAATTCGTTACACCCCCCCCTTTAACCGATAAGCTTGTCTGTATCTTAATCTAAGAGAACCGGTTTCCTTATTTTGAACGAAGTTTTCCGGATATTTCCTGTTATATTATAAACATTTTTACAGTGTACGTTTAACCACGGTCGCGATTCGACTTGGCGCTGCTCGAAGGTCCTTGCCTCACACGCCGCGGGCTCCATGAATTGCCACGTTGCTTACGGGTGTGTGTCCCGGATATTCGGAGTCAGACTTTAGTTCCCGCAACGTTGTGAGCAATAGTATGTACTCGCTAAACGGGCCTTTAATACTTTTGACAAGGACTGATTACAGCAACTCAATAAGTGATGCTTGAAGCGAAGCCACTCCATTCCCTGATTGAATGTGGGCGCCGCCTTTTTGTTGGCTAGTGGAGAGCGTCTCCGATTGGCGATGATTCAAAAATAAGCTTGCTGAGTTTGAGACATGTTGTCAGGTCGCCATGACGTTATGCGTTTTCGCCAAATTGCTGGCAAACGGAAAATCGTTGACTGCGGTTCGTTGACTGCGATGGCTCGTTCCTCCTAACGCAAGGCCAGTGCAACAGAAGTGTGTGTGTATACTTCCCCTCTATTTCGCACAGATGGCGAAAGAGCAGGTTCTCTATCTTCAAGAACAGCAACATTCCTGGACCCGAACCAAATCTCTTATTCGGAAACTCTTTGGAAATAATGCAGAAGGTACTGATATCATGTTCCCCGCAGTAGTGCAGATGCCAGGTGCATTGCACCCTTGTTTCTTTAATATTGTGACGTCTCATGTGCAATACTTCCTGCAGCAACAGGCTGCTATGCAGGGTGAACCAGGGTGATTCTCATATTCGGCAAATATTGTAATGCGCTTGTCTCATTTTCACGCATCATCTCTTTATTGTCTTCCCCAAAGACACGAATTCGGTCTCGACACCCTTATGCCCCAGTCCCACTAAAGCGACAAACAGAAACAACCGACACGGACAAGCCTCCAACACATTCTACATGCTCGCGATGGTACCTTTGGCAGCCGTTTCGTCGTTCGGTGCTCGCGAAGTAAGCACGAGGGATCACAAGCCTGCCAAAGATACCCTCGCGTGCATGATGCTCGTGTTTGAGCATAGCCTGGTTTATTTTACAAAGCCTGTCAAATCACGAAATACCCTGGTTTGAGGCTTGTTGCAGTCGTTTGTTCCCGTTTGTCGCTCTAGTGGGACTCATGCATTAACGATACCATCGCTTTTCCTACTTGGAAGAGTTGCTCCAGTACTTACACGAAAGCACTGAAGTCAGATGAAGTCACGAACCTAGTCGAAACTCAGAAAGAAGTTGAGAGGAATCTCCTGGGGGCCTCATAGTAGCAGGCGACATTTCGCTGAGCTTCTTCAGGACCGAGGAAGCTAAGTGTCTCGTAGTCGGTTTCAGTTGAAGTCCAGACGCAGACAACGCTACGAGCTAATGGGACCCAGCGAGCAGCGCCAAATACGCAACTTACTGGACTTTTGTTTTTCTGTTTATGATTGGTTCAGCGATGATAAAGACACGTACAGAAACACGACGAACAACATGACGGTGCAACTTTTGACGCTGTCTGATTGATCTCATCAGTTCGTAGTGTCGGCAGCGCCTGGACCACGATTGTCTGGACTTCAATTGAAACGAGGTATAGTGAAGCCTCGGCCCAGATGAGCTAAGTCTCTTCACAAAACCTCGTCCTTTGAGGCCTCCTTGGAGACCGAGGTTTTGTTCATTGAAGCTTTTGCTATCCGTGTAGATCTTCTTTAGTGCGCCAATTATATATATATATATATATATATATATATATATATATATATATATATATATGTATATATATATATATATATATATATATATATGGAGATCTATGGACTGAACAATGACAAGGAAAGGTTTATTGACGTTTCGAGAGGATATAATTGAGTAACTAATCAATTTTGAGTAATTAAATTGCTCATTATTGATTTCAAAACGGATGGCTTCAAATATAATATCGCTGGACATCATCGAAAACTACTAAATACACCCATATTACAATGATATAAGGCACGCTCATCATGTTTCGGCGTTCCGAAAAAATTCTCAATTCGAACGCATTTCAAAGTTTCGCTGTTTTCTTGTCGGAGCGAATCCCCGCGCGGGCACTCCCGGCCCCGGTGTCTAACCCCTTGGCTACCAATAGGGAGTTTTCATATAACGTTTTTGCCGTCCCGCAACGCTCTCCGCAACCCGCTAGCCTACCCGGAGCTCTACAGTCCAGGGCATCGGCGCGCAGGCGCAGTAGCGGCTTCTTCATTGCACAGGGCTTAGCGAAGGGGGAAATGCGGTCTACGAAAACTCCCTAATAACTCGAGTCACTCATGCCGCCCCTTACGGACCATAAAGCCCGATCCCGAGTGTGACTTGCGTTTCGGTTTCGGCGCTTGTTTAGCACGCTCTCTGGCAGAAGGGCAAACCAGCCCTGCTAATCCATTTACCTTGGGCAGTTTGCTCATTTGTTTTGCTGTTTGAAAGAAAGGGAATGCTCCGTTTAGCCGAGAAAATAAAAGCAGTCGCTTGTGAGCGTTGACGCTAAAGCAACATGGCTTTGGTGCGGAGGTCCGTGCTTTAGCCGACAAAGAGATAAAAAACCTTCTTCTCGAAAGGAATTATTGCTCAGGCATATAGGTGGGCTTGTCTTATATTTGGGTGTATATGGTAGTTTCCGATTATGTCCAGCAAGATCCTAATTGAAACCATGCCTTTATGATCAATATTTAACAATTTCATTACTCAAAATTTATTAATTCCCCAATTTTATTGAAAGATAATCATTTTATTTAATGGGCCCTTTGACACAGACCACTACGGCATCAACTTTATTTTTCTGTGCGATCCGTAGTTTTCGCAAGAGCCCCTGCCCGCTTTTCCGGGAACACAATGTATATGTTAGTTGTCGTATTTCCGTTTTCAAGATTTTTTTTTTTTTTGGGGGGGGGGGGGGCGGGGGGGGGTTGGATGGCGTTTTTGCTTTATTTATCACAATTTATAATTATAGGGTGACGTCGTTGCATTCAGTGATTGGACAAAGAAGTACGGAGATGTCGTCGGGTAAGAAATATTTTAACCTTGCCATTTAACTGGCCTGTAAGGGCCAAATATATCTTTACGAAAGCGCTCCCACTGACTCTTCGCGCTCCTGCGCCTGTCATCGCTGTTCAAGCTACCAGACCGGAAGGGGAGCGGTCGTTTCCCTTCTTACTTGGCTGACCCCATTTCAAGAATACCAGAGATCGATGTCGCGTGTTAATTTGCGGGGCGGTTTTGCATGCCGGGATCATGAGAGTGCACAGGGACGGAGCGAAGCGACCAGAAGAGAAGGAAGAAGAGTGAGAATCAGAGATGGCCGCATCATGGCTGACTTCCTTGACCCCGCTCTTGACGTTTTATTCGCCGCGTATTTCATTCCATTCCTCCGTCGTTGGATTTAATTTTGGGGGTTTTGTTCCAGGTTCTTCAGCGGAGCGTGTCCTTGCATCTTGGTCAAGGATGTCGATCTCATCCGCTCTATTCAAATGAAGGACGCCGGCAACATTTCAGAACGAACTGTACGTACTGTCCGTCCTTCAGCTTTTAGCCAGGAATAACTGTGTTGAGACATCGTGAAGTTAGCGAGCCCCAGAGGGCGTCTGCTGCCTACCAAATAGATGAGAGGCAGTGCAGCACCACCTCTAGTCTGGACTGCTTAGTACGATACCACGCAGTACGATACACGACCGCACGCCGGTACAATGCTCCTCCAGATGGAAACCGGAAGGCGTGTGGATTTTTAACCAGTACCCCCGGATTCTGCAGTGCGATATTTCGCTCAACGTGCTCCGAGCACTGATCTCTACTATAGGGGGCAGGATGGCGCAAATAGCTACTCTTAGAGCATGGCGCAGGTGAAACCACCGGAAGTCCGATGCTCGTCTCGGAAGTCGGGCGTCTGCTGGGTTTGCTAGTACATTCAATCGATGTTTTGGCTAATGATGTATTGTGTCTTTGAATGTGTTTTAATAATCCCGTTTCAAGTTAATTATCGATAATACGGCATTTGAACGTGGGACGTATCCACACCTTGATCAACTACTAGAATATCAACATTTTCACATCCAATGGCATGCCAGGAAACTTGTCGCGTTTGCACACGCTGTTACTGCGCCACCAGCAGGCTTTCTTGAGACGACAAGGATAAATACGGCGCCCTGAACACTTTTCAAAGCAGCGCTCGGAAAGGGTGAAAAGCGTATCAAGCGCTCACTTCGGGGACAAGCCTCTTCCTTCTCGTGGCCTCATACCTGTTTGCTTAGTGCGCCAACCTGCCCCCTACCAGTGGCTCCGAGAAGCTGCGATGCGTTAACACACTCTTCCTCCGATTCCACCCTTGATTGCTGCGCAATAAACAGCTTCTGGCAGGGGCCATCTTTAAAGTCCTTCCATGCTTACGGGTGCTTGGCTTTGTTTGCGAGGACACGAACACGAACGTACTGGGCTGTGGCGATCGCAGTCTGGACTTTGCCTCGGAAAGGATACCATGTATCATTGAGTCTGTTGTTCACAACAAGCGCACAAAACTGGCATGCTCAGGAATGTTGTCTGCCAAGTTTGTAGGTGATGCGCACTTGGCAGGCGATAAACGCAAGTGCGAATGTACACATCATGAGCAACCGCCGACCTCTATACTTTCGAACGCAGTGACACCATGCATGAAGGTTCAGCGAGCATGAAACTTTCGCCTTATAAAACGAATGATCCGCGGTCATTACATATGTGCGCGGCACTTGTTTTTACTTACGCGTACTCGCAGTTGATGCTGCAACGAGAAAACAAAATTTCGTAAGAAAGAAAAGATGGAGTATTGTTATTGGGCGAGATGTTATAAGTCTCTAAAACTACATGGTAATATAAAAAATGGAAGTTGAGGCATTTTCGAGCCGCAGAGGTAGGCAAGGCGTAGCAGAAGGTTGAAACTCCGGCTGAAGCTTTCAGAACTAAATCGTTATTCGCAATAGTCTATTTTTATTTTCTAGAATGAACCCCTTTAGTTCTTTTGTCATTCCTACACTCTTTAAAAAAGCCCGTGCGTCTACTTTCCCGCACAACACTCGGAGAACCAATCACCACAACTCACGGAGGCAGCTCAGTGAATGACGATGCCGAAACATATGTTTAGACCAAAAACCGCAGTCTGAGTTGTGACATTAAGCAATGCAAAACGTCACGCTTGTTTTGCTTCATGTCACAACTCGGACTGCGTTTTTTGGTCTAAACATATGTTTCGGCATCGTCATTTGCTGAGCAGCTTTCGTGAGTTGTGGGATTACTCTCCGAGTGTTGTGCGGAAAAGTAAACGCAAGGGCTTTTTTTAGAGTGTATAACGAACTTATTTTTTATTTTGTTCGTTTCGAATATATTTATACTTTGCGCGCTCTTTCACTTTTTCCTCTAGATGGAGTCGGTGTTTTCAATTCTGCATATCATCACGAAAATGCACCTCCAGTCCGGATCCAGTGACAACGTGAAAAGGATCCGCAGATTAATTCCCACCATGCTCAAGTCTACCAACTTGAAAAAGGTACTAAAGCTGCCAAGATTTTTTTTTTATTATTACAATGCTGGGAATCGCATTGGGAAAGACAATCGAAGTGCACGTTCCTCGTAATTTAAATAATTTATCCTGAATTCTGTCAATTACACGACGAGAGAGCGAGACAGGACGTAACGTGCCTATATCATACTCCTTCTTAAAGAGCCACTGATAACCCCAACGTCGATATATTTTGTTTTTATTATTGCAAACGGCTAAAAATGATCTGAAACGCTCGCCCCAATCTATGACGTAATTAGGGAAATGGTGCGCTCCTTGCTTTTTGGATGACTTCAAAACAGAAAGTGTCTTTTAACTTTCAACCTTTCCCTCTCATCGTTCATCACTCTAAGAATCCCTGCGCGTCCACTTACCCACAAACCACTTAAAGAGCCAATCATTGCTACCTAAAAAATCAGCTCAGAGAATGATGAGGCGGGACATCTGTTTATACCTCGAAATGAAGTCTGCGCTGTGGCATTACGCAACGCAAGCATGACGCTTTGGAATACATAATGCCACAGCGCAGACTTCATTTTGAGGTATAAACGGATGTCCCGCCTCATCATTCTCTGAGCTGATTTTTTAGGTAGCAATGATTGGCTCTTTAAGTGTTTTGTGGGTAAGAAAACGCGCAGGGATTTTTTAGGGTGATGGACACGCGCATGTGCTACCCGGCCGACCGCGAAACTATTTCGCGAGACCTTGTCTTGGCGTGCAGACGACGCGTAACTCTTCAGTGCCTGTTTTTATTAGCAGTGTTAGTGGGTCTAAAACGAATTTTAAAAAGTTAAGGAAGAACACGACGTGTAGTAGCCCTTGCTGAGCGACATGAGGGGCGATGTCGCAAAGGTGCTGCGCGAGAGGTTCATATCCGACAGGTTATCCGGCACTTAGATCAACAACTCGTCCGATCCGTCCACGACTTCTACGTCCTGCGCGCCCCCTCAACGCCCTCAGCACAGCAGCTGGGTGCCGCCATGTTGAAGGTATGAGGATAAAGCTAGGAGACGGCCGATGTCACGTAATTAACACTTCCCGTCTCTGAATTTTATTTTTACAAGTTAGAATAGTAGTACCTTTACAGTTCTCGTAAAACAAACGTATTTCATGAATGACAATAATAACCATTACAGACATGCAACTTCCGACAGCTCTTAATGTTTTCATAAATGCCAGCGTCAATTACGTCATCGAAAAAAAGAAGCGAGGAGGAGCTCAAATTCGAGGAAATGGATACAAACTTCAAAAATACTTTTTTTTCGCGAATATTATTTTTGTCGTGTGTGTGTGTGTGTGTGTATGTGTGTGTGTGTGTGTGTGTGTGTGTGTGTCGCGTGTGTGTGTGTGCGCGTGTGTGTGTGTGTGCGTGCGTGCGTGTGTGCGTGCGTGCGTGCGTGCGCGCGCGTGTGCGTGTGCGTGTGCGTGTGCGTGTGCGTGTGCGTGTGTGTGTGTGTGTGTTTCACCACGCCCTTCCGAAGCGTTTGAGATGGTAACAAAATATATATCTTGGGGTTGTCGAGGCCCTTTAGATGTTTGTGCTGCAATTTAAACCATGTCGGGTTCCGTGTGTCGGTTTCATGGCGACGCAAACATATCGACTTCATTGATTTAGCTTAAAACGAAGCCATTTTCCTGACGTCCGGCAATATGAAAGACATATTTTCCCAATGTGGCACTTGTTTGCAAACGTTTCGCTTCACCGCTTCTCGTCACGCGGATATATTTTGATACACCATCTTTCATATCCAGAGAATACGTGATCACTTGTTTCTCCAGTGTAGTTTGTTTCATGTTGGCATATTCTTGAACTGTATCATGTACTACGCTGTTCAACAATATTGATGAATATATGAAAACTCTCAGTACCAAATTCTGTTTGATGCGGTAAACAATTTTAGACCTGGGATAATAATGCAGCAGAGATAGATTTTAGAAAAACAAATTCTGGTCAGTACGAAATTGATAAATTCATTCCCAAAGTCTAGCGAGTTAAACAAAAATTTCCAAAATACTACTTTGGAGCAGAACACGAAAATGTTTTGAGCAAATACCTAACAATAGAACTTACAAAACTCGCATTGTGGCCGCGACATTCAAAGATCGATTTAGTCAGAGCAAAAAGGGGGACGTAGGCCGTTCCTTAAATTCTTTCTAATCGCTTTAAATCTCGCAGATTTTTAACTGGATGGTCAGGTCAGCGGACGCTCTCGTAGAAGACCTGAACCCCGGCCTCAACCCGGTGGGATCCGTTGAAGTGTGCAAACACTTCGGAAAATTTGCCGCCCAAGTGAGCAGTGGCTTCGTTCTGGAAAACGCAAAGATTGGCAAGGGACATCCGGCGAAGCCCACTGCCGAGCAACTCTACACGTGCTCCCTCGAGGTCGTCAACACGCTCAGCACCAGGTGGTTCACGGGGCTCGCAGGTGCGCACGACGACGTTCTGGCAGCTCATTTTCCTGCCCGTGTTATCGTCGGTACATTTAAGCTTCCCAAACGGAAGTATTGTCACAAATGACAAATGAGGATGCGGCGAATAAGTGGAGAGACTAAACGTTTAATGGGGCCAACTTGTGCCCAGAACAAAATAGATGAAGGTCTGCGTTGCAGGCGTCTATGTCTGTAAAACAGCAGTGTCGAGCGCTGGGGTGAGACTGACTCCGGCTTGCCACGCGGAGCGCCTTTCGTAGCCGAGTGGGTTTCTGGAACATTCGGCCTGCAACATTCGGCCTAGAACTTTCGGCACGTAGAACACTTGTAACTCGGTCATACGAGAAAGTTCTCGAATTTGCGAGAACGCCAAGTAGGAATAATAAATAAAAGAACATTCCGCCCCCTGAAATCGAACCCATATCCTCCGCGCGGCAGCCAAGCACGACAACCGTACGGCTACGTACGCACTCGCTCAGCGACGCGCGTGGCATTACTCCCCCTTTTGAAGGCGCATCATCTCGATGCGACGTGCCGGGAAACAAAACAGCCAAACAAACGAAAATAATGGCAAAATACGGAAACTTGTAAAACACAATCTTTTCGAGCGCAGTACAAAACGCAGTTCACAGTCCTATCAATCGTAGTACGGCTTGAGGCGTACAACGTGGACGAGTTCCGAAAGTAAAGGGCTGCTTGATGAGGTCCGTGTTCTGTCGGGCATCACCTCGTAGTTCAGATCGGATTGTTCCTTCTGGGCTCAAGTAATGAGAAGAGCAATCGGTTAAACACAATGTGCAATAAAGGTTTAAGGGCAGTCAGAGAGTGCACCGCCATTGATGCTCGATACATCTCGCTTTTCTCAATCAATCAATCAATCGTGCGTTTTTTGTTTTTTGTTTTTGTGTTTCGAGGGGAGAAATAACTTTTTTTTTAAGATGCAAAGGTACAAAAGGCGCAGCAAAGTCGCTTGAAAGGGTGACAATGGTCTGTGTCGGGGCTAGTTCCAGCAGCTAGCGCACCAAGCAACACAACACAAACAAAAGTAAAACAAAGTAAGGGAGAGAAAAAAATGAAAGCCGTTTACAACTCCCTGTAACGCCGAATTAGAGCGCAGCTCTTGAGGAGCAGGGGAAGGCACGGGGAGGGGGGGGGTCACGTGACCTCAGGGAGGGGGGGGTCACGTGGCCTGGGGGTCACGTGACCTCAAGGAGGGGGGAGAGTTTCCCCGCTAAATCTAGCGGGGAAAATTTTCCGCAAAATTTAGCGGGGAAAATTTCCCGCTAGATATAGCGGGAAAATTTTTCCGCTAGATTTAGCGGGGAAAATTTTCCGCTAGATTTAGCGGGGAAAATTTTCCACTAGATTTAGCGGGAAAAATTTTCCGCTAGATTTAGCGGGGAAAATTTTCCGCTAGATTTAGCGGAGAAAATTTTCCGCTAGATTTAGCGGGGAAAATTTTCCGCTAGATTTAGCGGGGAAAATTTTCCGCTAAATTTAGCGGGGAAAATTACCCATCATGCACCGCGCGGTTACGCCGACGCCGACGGCGACGCCGCTCAAGCCGGAAACGGGCGCCTAAGTGCTGCGCTCTAAAAAGCCTACGCATACAGTAACATAAACAGGAATACACCACCAGAAATAAAGAATTCACCACCTAAATATTCGTCAGTGTATTTGGAAAAAGGACAAATTTCAATTCAAGATAGCAAAAAAGATGCATAAGACATAAAGGGTTTAACAGCAAAGGAATGATTTGATAAATCCGTCTATAAAAATTATGTTCAAACAGTATTGCTCTTAGATCCATGTTCGGGTCATCTATTGCGATCGTAGAGTCAAGAGACGTTTCGGAACATAGTCCTTTATCTAAAAAGGCATCACATATAATTAGACAAAACCGAATAAAGAACGACTGATTGGTGCTCCGAAGGCGGTTACTTTTCCAAGAACTGGCCACCTCGCGTGGATAACACTCTGTATCGGGTACCACTCTGGTAGCTGTGATTACGCCTGAGCAAGGCCTGACTATCGGAAGAAATCGCAGCAAGAAGCGACACCCGGAGACCGCACTTGCAAAGCACTCGGGGATTTCTGGGAGTGCAGGCTTGGTACAGCATTTCTGGCTTGTCGCCTCCCCCAGGCAAACAACAAGTAAAAAAAGCCGCTAAGAGGGCGTCACGTATTGTTTTTTTTTCCGTGCCGGTTGCTGGAAAGTAATATGTGAAAACTTGCGTCAGGATGGTTTGCCATATGACCAGAAGTTAATTTGCATGGTTTGTGTAACGATAATATAATTTGAGATACGAAGCAAGGAGCGTGTCGAACTAGGTAATAGTAAAATGGAAAGAATATAACACTTAAGGAAAGGAAGAGTGTTATTCTTTTCCTTTTTCCGCTTAAGTATTGCATTTTATCGCGTTTCTTTTTTTTTTTTAATTGCCTAGTATAATTTACATATTTTCGGGGGTTAAGAACCTTCGGTTCGTTATAGTGACGTTACAATTGCACAATTGTGTCGTGTTCACTATTTCGGTGGGTGCCTTAGGCCACCCATCATATTGGTTGGTATGTGCGTCACTGGCATCTTAAAGTAAAGCAGGGCGCGGCTTATGATGATTCCTGCGCCGTGATTGGTTCTTGGGGCTAGTGCTGCCGTCTGATTGACTACGCAACGATAATGCTATGCCTCGCCGCACCCTGCCCTTCTCCGGCTGTCAGTGACTCCAGACTTCTCTTGGCGTCTTTTAGAGGGTCTCCCCGAGTTCTCTGTCGTCTGGAGAATGCTTCATTCGCTCGTCTTGTGCCTCGGATTGAATCCTTTGGCCAGACTGCGGAAAGTCTACCGACAACTGATGACGGAAAACGATTTTCCCGACGACGTAAGTCAACTAAAAAAATCTTTGTCTTCTTGGAATTTATTTTTTTCAGCAATCTTGCTGAAAATATTAAATTGCAGTTTAGTGTATCCTGGGCCAAATTGTTCTTCGATCTCCTAAAACTTTGTTTTATGGATTCGTAAATCTTTGTTAGAATTAAAAATTGCTGGCAATTGTGATGGATATGTGAAACATTCTTGCGTCACAAACGTTTATATCATCATTTAGTTGCACGTCTAGCCTGCTCAGCCAGACGCCCACGTCAAACGCGCTTTTCACCATATAATTTAACGCGTGGCATGTGTACACTTGATATTATAAACCTTGTGATGTTCCAGAATCTTCTTACCCCCTCCTCCTCTCCCACCTCGGCTCCTCGCTTAACTCTCCTTCTCACGCCACCCCTGGTCATATGACCTCCCCGTTAACCAATTAGTGCCAAGCACATCACTCCTCTCCCACCCGTCAACCAATCAGTGTCGAGCCTCGCGGCCACGCTTTTATCCAGGCTTCACTTTTTGGTTTGACAAAATGCCGAACACCGAACAAAAGAAACGTTCACGTTAAAATATCCAATGCCTTAGGAGGCGAGGACATGGGGGCAATACAAACTCAACTTTTTGGGAGCACAGAAGTGGCCTATGATCAGTATATCAGCATACTGCTCAACCCCTAAGGATCAGTACGTATTCTTTTGTATATATTGTGTCATTTTCTTGGTCCAGAATTTAAAAGAAAAGAGAGAGCATGCGTTAGGGTTTTTAACTCTGAGGCCACGTTGGTGGCCATGGTGGCCACAAGAAAAGATCCAAAATCAGTTAATTAGCTACCCAAAAGTTCTTACTTACTTCTTTTTTAATTTTTATTTCACTTTATGAACTGAATTCAGTTCTTTTAAAGAAAAATTTAAAGAATGTTGATTGGGATTCAAACCTATGCATGATTAAGCGTCCTCCAAGCTTGGACGCGGTCCGTACGTAGCTCGCATGATTTTCTTTCGATCGGAGCTTCTCGCAGTTGGCGTGAAGCGACTCTGATCTAGCAAAGCGCTCGAGCAGGGAAGCCTCGACCGCTTTTTTTAGGCACGATAAACACGTGCTCGTAACAAGCCGTATTACCTTTTTTTTTTTTGCGTGTTACTTTTATATAGTTTAGATATAATGAAGAAGCGGGTATAGCGAAGTTATTTCAGATTCCCAATCGAATTTGTAATAACCGACCTCGACAGTATTATCCCTCGAGTTAGTTTATTACAGTTCCTTTTGAGTATTGTGCTTTTTGGTAGTCGGGGGTACATGCACAGTGACAGCAGTGAATTCCCAGATGACCGGAGATTCACTTTGTTACAATATACTTATGTTTCGTTAATCGGTGATTAATGCACCGTCCGGTCTGTCCGATGTAGAACCTGTCCCACGACAGAGGAATCGAATACACGACGCATTCTTGACAGTCAACGACAGGGTGTCGGTGCTTTTTTGTGCAATGTTTCCTATCTTCACCGATCTTGATCGCTTTCCTGCACAGGGAACACAAACGCTTTGGACCAGAAAAAACGACTTAAACTTCTGCTCTTTTTTTTCGATATATTTTTTTTAATTATGAGAAATTTTGCGCAAGTACGGAATGAAGGACGCTTTTTCTGCTACGTGTTCTTGGGCATTCGTCATTGGTCAAACGCTCTTTGAAGTTATTCAGCAATTTTTCGGCTACTAAAGTTTGAATCTTCTTTGGGTAGCCGGCATCCGCAAGTCTGTCTACGTGTTTTAAGAAGCAATTCGACATGCGGTGGTGACACAATTTACAAAAGGCGGAATGAAAGCATGAATTCACAATTCCCCTCTCCAGGATCTTTGAATAAGTCGCTCAGCCGAACGAGATTATCGGCGTGTTACCTCTGGGCTCAAAGGCCCAGCATATGTGCCCGGCTGACAGATACACATCTAGGTCTAAAAATCCGATGAAATTGTCGACTGTAAATTCATTAGACAGTTGCAAGGGTGCGATACAGTCTTTAAAAATGCCCAAAGTGCGACTGCATTCAAAAACAAAGTTCAATTTTTCGCAGTCTACGAAGATTATATAATCATTTACAAATTTTAAAACTTCTGCTACTTTGGGGCCCTGCACACGATCTGCAATTAGCCTGTCAACATTGGCTAAAAAATATGTCACTCGTGATCGGGGCGATTCAGGAGCCAATGCATACCCCTTGTCTTTGGATAAAAATATCGTTGTCTCATTTCGCAATAATTGAACCAAGATGCTCATCAACCAACTAGCCCAAACTACCTTTTAGCAGGCTTCGAGAGTGATACCGATCGCCCTCCTTCAGCGGGTGAACGTAAATTAAGACTGGTGACTGGTGCTTCGAGTTCGTCGCAGTGAAGCATACCTGCAGCAGTTTGCCAAGGCTGAGGTGACTACCGCAGTGGTTAACCAGGCTCCCTTCTTTTTCACGACGTTGTTCACCACAGCCCGAGAAGAGTGACCTCGTCACACTGATGCTTCACGCCGCCGCCGAGGCAAAGACTCAGCCGGGATCTCAACCAGCCATTGAGTCGGCGAACCGTAAGCAGTCGACACGTACTACAGAAATCGAGTAGCCGTAGCAGTCGATGCTCCTCTACCACTCCGGCTGACGCTGTTTATCACTACGCAAAAGAACTTTCGCGAGCTATAAAAACTGCCCCCGCGTATGCGAAAAAGCGTATGACGAAAGTTGATTTGTGCACGTCGCGTGAAATGCGTCAGCCGGACAAGAAATCAGCCGTCAATCTAAATTCACTATGTTATAAAAAAACTACGCCCATACTGCGTTTTTTCCCCTTGTCACTGTGCTGTCTTATTGCATGGTATGCTTCTGCTGTGCAGGGTTGACTGCAGTGCTGTTTTGGCGCGAAACCGTTTACGACCTCAAAACTCTTTCAAAAGGGATCGCTTGATTATACCTCCTATTTTTGTGTTTTCGTAGTTCTACTTTCTTTCTTATATTTTCATTTATTTCCTGCTTGCGCATTAAAGATTCCAACAGGACTGGAATGATATAACATAGTATACATCAACGTACGTTAGTAAGATAAATAAATGCAAAACATCATTGCATAACACAGGAAATAACATCGAATACAAACAAACACGCTGCATATTACCATTCTATATGGGATTTCGTAACATTACATTCATAACATGAAGCGCTTCATAGCAAAAACACAACTAATACAAAAGCGATGGCCTGCGGGAAGGGTGACACTGCTCACCGAAAGCAAGGCTTACTATCCGGATCAAGTCTCTTGTAGAGGTTCAATTCTTGAATTGCATGATGAAACAAAGAGTCGTTAAATGCATTATTATCACTTATAGAACAGTGTCGCGCTACGTACGCTTGCTGAAGACTCCGCACAATGCCATACTTCGTTTCACCTTAATTCCAGACGCAGCTTTCTGCGCGTGTTCTGTCGTCGCTGAACCAATCAAAACAGAAAAAAATTCCTAGTGACTTGCGCTTTTGATGCTGCTTGATTGGTCCCCTCACCTCGTGGTGTTGGCTGCGTCTGAACTTAAGCTGAAACCAAGTATATCATATACTAATACCGACCTGGCAAGCGTCAGATATGCATACGCTTAATTTCCAAAGTAGTTTTTCTTTTTTTTTCTTTACTATTTCTAGTTTCAGAAGTGCCTTTCCATCAGTATTTGTAACGCATCCGTGCTAGTTAAAGGGAGGCTCCGGCGGTTTCTTTTAGCTATACAAATTGATTATATTTTCAAAATACCCCAACGTTATGCTTCTCGGTATGTTATTTATTACCTCTATATTCAGAACAGCTTTTGAGGAAAGAGCAAATGAAGGTGATTTCAAAACTAACATTCGAATTTTCCCGCGATTTCTGGTGGAGTGACGTTACCTGTTGTAAAACTTGCAAATCAATAGGCACTCTCGAAACAGAGTCTTCGCGCATTGTTTTCGGCATGCTCAAGATAGCTTTCATGGCATTCATTTCACACCATCAAACTTATTGTAGCCCGCTAGGAACCAGTTATACTGCCCAAATTGTGTTTAATTGTTTTATAAAGAAACGATCACAAAATTTCAAAATGCCTTTATTTTGGTAAAATGTCAGACGTCTCTAATGATCTGTTTAAGCAAACCTGAAGCAAGCATGGGACAATCAAAATATTGTAGGTGCTCCCTTTAAGGTGATGCGTAATCATAACCATCGAGGTTTTAATGGGGAATTTCAGCAAACCGTTACCGTTTGCCGGGTAGAGCACTACCGGAGTATTTGAAGCATGTTTTTAAGCGCGCTCCCCGCGTTCGCGGTATCACCCCGGCGCACACATAAACGCATGCTTTAAAGGCACCGGTAGTGCTCTACCCGGAAAACGGTAACGGTTTGCTAAAAGTCCCTAATACCGTCTGATTTTTTGATGACATCGTTGTTTATTTTGTGGGTGCAGTTTGTAGTATGTTTGTGCCGCTAATGGTGACAGCTGTTATCTTTTTAGTTGTTTCAATTGTTCCCATTTCTCGCCCCTACAATATACAGGGTGTTTTGTTTTCTAGTGGGACCAGAATTTTTAAATAAAGGGAACTAGTGTTAGGGTTCTTTTATCTCTGGGTTAAGTTGGTGGCCACGGGGACAACTAGAGAAGAAGCGAAAATGGTTAATTGTTTAGATAATTAAATAAAACGTTTTATCTGAGTGACTTTTATTTATTGCTGCATAATGTAGCCGGGGAATTAACGCCGACTTCATTGTAGTCTAGCCGTGACGTTAGCTTTTCACTAAAAAACATTTCCGGTGCGAGAAATGCGATTTTTGTAGACGGCTTTAAACCGAAACTAACGCGGTGTAGAGTGCTCGTGACGCTGATCCCTCCCATCTGCGCTTGCGTCGCACCAGTCACGTGACCTGCGACGCGGACACTTAGGTTGCGGAACCCGCGCAGTGCACGTCACGGGCGCTCTTCGCTGGATTAGTTTCGATTTAAATTCGTGTACAGGGAGGGCATTCTTCGCCCTATAGCGTGCACTGCCAATGTTTTAATGGAAATTTCACGTCACGGATAGACTATCATCAGGTCGAGCGTCAATTCTACAACTACTATCCACTGTAATACTATCTATTCTTGAAAGGTCCTTTGACGCCCCAAGAACTCTTTCAGCTCGTGAAGAACGGTTTTGCATCAAGCACTATCGCCCCCTGGTGCGCTAAAAGGAAACTGGGCGACGTAGAACTCTTTAGCATAAAAAGAGGCTTAAAAAACCTCATAGGTTTTTCGCAAGGAACCCGTCATGGGGTGGCTTAAAAGAACGGTTTAGGTGCAAAATATGTACTAGCCGAAAAAAAAACCAAGAGTTCTTTTACGACCATGTTTTTTTTAGAGTGTATGGCCCAAAAACGGAAGATTTATAAAGTTAGTTAGCAAACTAATTAACCAAGTTCGCCTCTTTTCTATAGTGGCCTCCATGTCCTTGCTAACCTAAGGGCTAAAGAAGGTCCTAACGCAAGTTCCCCCATTTTTTTGTCTAGACCAACTGAAACAAAACACCTGCATATATGAAATATATAAGTTAAGGAGGTCCTGCCGTTTCGTACCAGGTATTGTGGAACACAGCCACGCCATTGACGTCATTTAACAAAAACAACGGACCAAGAACTGATCCTTTTGGTCCCCTACAACTTTGACCAGTTATTGCAACAGGCTGTTTCCTTCGCGAAAGGTCGCGAAAGGTCTATCCACAAGACAATGGCGTCACATATTCCTACTATTGGCAGTTTGGTTTATTTATTTATCTACATACCTTCAGGGCCATCGGTGCTATAGAGGGAGTGGGAATAACAAAAGATGAAAATAAAGAACGAAGAAGAGAGAGAACGAGATGATACCGAAAGATCGGTGTCGTCTTGCTCTCGTCCCTGTCTTTGAGTCGCTTGTCCTTCTTGCCGTGTACCAATTAACTAACCCAGTTATTCATTTTGCTACGCCTATTTCATGGAAGCTGAATAAAGTGAAGGGCATTGATAACCTTTTTAAGCAATTGATCATTAATAATTGACACAATTAAAGCCGGAAGCTGGTTCCATTTAAGAAAAATTTTAGGGACGAATGAATAGTAAAATTCTGAACTGATTGTCAATACGCGGTACAATATAGATTGGTGGAATGAAAGCTCGTTGGTGTAAGTACAGGTTAGTGCGGTATATTTTGTGAGAAAGACATAAGCGAGTAGTTCTAGGTCGGAAAAAGATGTTAGGCATGGAATAAGTTGGCTTTTATCGTTGTTACGCCTCCGGTGCGATTGTAATTACCGAGAATAAAATGAGTTAACCGGTTTTGTATTGCCTCGAGAGCATCGAATAAGTAAGAGTGACCGGGGTTCCAGATGGATTAAGCACATTCTAGTTTAAGAAGAACAAGAGTTTTATGCAAAGTTAATTTTATGTCTGGCGGGGAAAGAGAAAATTTCTTCTCGGGTAACCTAGAATGCACTTAGTGTTATTGACAACTCATGCAAAGTCTATTTTCTCGGAGATATTAAAAGTAATGTTCTGATGAGTTTGATAATAAAAAAAAACTTCTCCGGAAAAATATCGTTGTTTCTTTGAAAAGACTAAAAACCTAAGGAGAAGAAATCCTAGCCACACTGAAGAAGTTGCATGTTTCCCGAGGTCTTGCACGGCGAATTGTTTCTGTTTGCTAACGAAACCATTCCTATCTTTCAAAAGAAAAATTCCAGTACGACACCGAAACGGAGTCCAATGCCCTGATCATTCTTATTGCAGGGTAAGTTCGACATCCCTCTCCGAAGAAACGAAACAGACATCTTACGAAAGTTACTGAGCTCATTTAATAAAATATGTACTAATCTCTGCTTCAAAAATTTTGAATGTATAAAAATTCGAAATGTGCATTATTAGATGTTTATAAACCAGACCCACTACAAAGGCTTTTCTTTTCTTTTTTATATGGAATCATTCATGTATCATACCTTTGCTGTTTCAACTGTAGGTTCTTTCTGCTCTCACGGTAACCGCGTTGCAGATAATAATAAAAAAAACATTCCAATTTCAGGAGTGTTCCAATCTGCAAAGCAATGAGTTCATGCGCCTTCTTTCTGGCCAAATACCAGGACATTCAGAAGAAGGCAAGAGCAGAAGTCGAAGCTGTTCTGGCTCGAGATGTAAGGACAGCCTTTCTTTGTGTTCAGTACAAAGACATCAATGCTTTATAAATGTTTGCACATAGAGAACGTGAACCCGACCAGCACTATTTTAAAATATTTTGCCAGCAATATAATTCTTCATTTCCTGAGTAATGCCATCATACAACTTTCTGAGACAAAACTCACACCCCTTGGGAATGGACTATCAATGAGATGTCCAATTATTCCTGAAAAGAACATTAAAAAATGGGCCTGCGGGGACTAGCTTTTAAAATTGGGCTATCTTTTAAAATGCGCATTTCCTCGTCCCTCACTCGGCCCTTGGTCGTAGCAGAGCGAGCCCAGCTTGCTCCTCTGTCCTCTAGACAAACGCCGTTCTCTCTTTTCCGTTGTCTCATCCGGACGACGAACAAGCTACGCCTCAGAGGGTCGCCAATTGTATTCAGTGATGTCCCCTTCAGTTCTCTACTCTTTATTACGAGCCATTATGAGGACGACAAGAGCATTTCCAGCAAGCGTATATCCTCTATCATTGGGCGATTGTATGGATGGATGCGATTGGCTATAGCCGTTTGAATCGGGCGATAGCTTACGCTACCTAGCCTAGAAACATTTACACCCATCCGCTTTAAATTTTGCTGTAAATATTGGCTCTCACTAAACCATTTACCCGACAAAATTTGAGCATTTTCATCCTTCTATAGTCATTCTCCACTCATCTTTAAATCTAATTTTTATTGTAATCATTCGTTCCTCCATTCCCCTCATCCTTGCCAGCTTCAAGCCCAAAGCTCCCGCCATATCCGTTACTCAGAGAGGGCAGAACGTGCATTTCAAAGCCAAACGTACTAGCGTCTCGCGGTCACTACGGCGTACGGCCACATATGTGTCTATCGTTTCAACTTTTGCCGTATATGTATCTCCTTGTACTTAACACTCTTCTGCTGGCCTCAAACTGTACAGAGCTTCCCCGTGAATTGTCAAACGTCTTTTCCATTCAGATGCACAGCTTTCCCAAGCAGCACAAATTTGGCCTATCATTGGCCAACGGCTGGCGAGGGTCCTTTGGCCAGTGGCCAGACAGTGACCAGCCATTGGTCGATGACTGGTCTTACTCAGGCCATTGGCCATTGGCCACTGACCATCAGACATCGGCCACGAATTGGCCGATGAATGGCCCTTTGGAAACTGGCCAAAAGGTTATCGCCAGCCATTGGCCAATGCATGGCCAAAATCCCTGCTGCTTGGGTTTGCAACCTGTATACGTGCTGATAAACCTGATTCTTTTTCCCTCTTCGATTTTTTGTTCTGCTTTTTTTACTCTTTCTTTCACTAAACTACTTTTATTACCCCGATACTAGTGCGTAAGTGTTTAAATGTCAGCTTTCAGGTTCCTTTCGTTAATGTTTCATTTACATTTTTTACGCAAAACTGCTTCCATGCTTTCCGTGCCTAACAAGCATCCTCCATTTCAGTTAATCTTTCTTCAAATTTCACGTTAGTTTATTGCCTTTCTGCTTGCAAAGGATGACCGACCCATGTCTCCCTGTACCCCCACATTCGATGGGAATTTTGATACGTTGCCGCCAATCCCAATCCTCCCCCACTCCGTTTTCTAATTATCAATTCTGATTGAACCTCTCACCTCATTCACAACACCCCATTGCCAAAATATAGTCCAGGCGCGATCAGTAATTTTTATATACTCCAGACCACTTCATACCTCTACTATAATTCTACTGTGCCTGGAGTTTCCAAATTGCATAATTATTTTCCCTTTTCTAATTATATTTTCTAAGTGCTCTTCTAGATATTTCCTTCACTCCTTACGTCATGCCTACAGATATGTTTTCTTTTAAATTGTCTATCGAGAATGCCTTGTGTTTTCAGGGGTTCCCTATTTTCGTTGTTAAACACCGTTACTCCATACTTCTATCAAGTAATCCTCAGGTCCAAAATGTCCCCTTTCCTCTCAACATGTGCTGGTTATAGTCCCTGCAATGTACTTCAGAATATTTGCCATAAATGCTATATACAGGGCGTCACAAAAACAAAATCTTCAAAGGTTTTTGTTTTTTTTCGCCGAAAAATAAACTACGCACGGCCGAATGCTCAATTTCCACCCAAATATGTAGCGCTAGAGGTCCGAACCAGATGTCGAAGTTTCACCACTAACCGTTATCTCAATAAAAGTTACAAGTGATTGCTTTGAAAGTTTTCAATGTGAAAATGGCGGTCGACGGAGCTCTCCAATACATGGAGCTCTATGGCTACAGAAGCCGAAGACGATGCCAAGGCGAACTCCACTTTTCCATTGAAGTTTCAGAAAATAACATAACTTTTAGGGCGAAGCTCCTTGGGGTCTAGCCTTGTCCGTCCGTCTGTACATCCGTCCGGCGTCCGTGCCTCGCACAAAGAGGAAAAAAATGTTTGCGAAGTCGACAGGATTCGAACCTGTGCGGGAGACCCCCAATGAATTTCTAGTCCATCGCCTTGTAACCACTCGGCCACGACTGCAAGACGAGTAGGGGCTCTGAGATGTGGTAGCAACTCAAGAGCTGGGTTTTCTGTAATGGATGAAACGTTGCATGTAGCCGCTCAACGTCTATACAGGAGAGGGCGCTGCGGTCAATTGCGTATATAATCGCGTTAAACTTTGCATTCATTGGCTCAACGATTATAGACGAGAGGGCGCTGCGGTCAAATGCTCAAATGCGTATATAACCACGTTCCATGCCACACATTCTCTTTCTGACCATAGACCATTGACTTAAGCGGTGAAGGTGCGTTCAGGCGCTGCGGATCCAAGCTAGCTGCTAGAAAACAGCTGCATTTCACGCATAACAGTTTGGAGGACACACCCTGTACTATGACCGGTTTCGAAAGTGCACCTCTGTTGGAAGCGGTGTAATTACTGCATAATGGCGGACACAAGCGCTAGCTTCTTGCGTTTCATTGCCCCTGCTCTACATGAGCCCTCATTGCAGCGGGAGTAGCTACACGCTGGCGCCAGTTGCAGGTTCCGGGCTGTCGGTTGGCGAACGAAATGTTGCCGCGTTTACTAGGTAGTTTTAGAATAACGACGCAATTTTAGCGCACGTTAGCGCTAACTTCAGCACTTGCGTTAGAGCGCACATAACGAAGGAGAGTTTTATAATAGGATTTCTCCGCAGCGACGCCAAACCCAAGTATTGATTAAATGTAAGAATTTTACGCGAGCGGTCCACCGGTTGTATCCGCTCGCGACGCCTTGGCAATAGCTAGAGGTCTCTTATACGCACATGCCGAGAAGCGTTGGCGCGTCGCGAACAGCAAGTTAACGGCGATCGCTGTCCACTTTGCCAGGCCTTCCAAACCTTTCGTGACGTGCGTCCTCACATAGAAGTGCAACGTAGTCCTGTATTCAAAATCGAAGTTGCGTGGATGCCGCCGACATCGCAGCTCATGACGGCGACCAAGCAGCCGCCTTCCGGTGGAAGCCGCCATTGTCAAATTGTGCTTGTCCTTTGTGCCAACGTTTTCGCACATCATGAATTTTATCTGGAGGAACGCCAAGGCGGCAAAAACTCTTTTCATACGTAGGCAATTTCTGGAAAAATATCTTACGTAAAACATTTGCACGGAAAACACGGAAAGCATTTGTGTACGCTATTATAAAGCTTCCTAATAACTACCGCTTCACAATAAAAGTTTCACCGTTAGCGCAATGGTCGAGTATCGTGCTCGTAACCTTATGAGCTGTCGGCTTCGATTCCCCTTGGAGGACTTTCAGAGTTTTGTTCTGTCTTCTCATTTTATCAACTTACAACTATCTCACGCAGGTGACATTTGTTTCGCGTAACAGAGCACATTATTTTTCAAGATGCAGGGGAGGGGGGGGGGGAATTCGAATAAGATGTTATCGACATTTCAAACTGGGATTTGTGCGCGCAACAAACACGCTCTTTCAGCATCGTTGCTTGTCTCCTGTGCGTAACACTAACAATGAAACCTGTTTTCTAGGGTAAGCTCACTTTCGACAACATTTCGGCCATGCGGTATTTGAAACAAGTCCTTCTGGAATCTCTCCGTTATACGTCGTCTGCATTTGGGTAAGTATTCGATTCCCTCTGCTCTCTTTGTTCCCGCCGTCAAGCCCACTTAAGTTCCATTTGCGCTTCACCTGGCGGTGGTGCACTGAACGGGGAAAGTCGCCGCGCCAACAACCTCGGATGCCACGGTCGCTGCTCCGCGTAGTACTTTCCCTCAGAACACTCGTTGAGCCAGCTTCGGTTCATGACGCTGCTGGCTCGGTCAACAACGGGGAGGCCAAAAGGTTCCAAATGTCAAAGTGTAGTCTGCGTCGTGACACACAGCATGATGTAAACATGTGAAGCGTCATGTTCAGTGTCACACAGGAAAAGTAGCTTTCTGACCCAGCTTTTCTTCTGGATATGTTAAATTTGCTTGTTTTCTTTCTCATTTTTTTTAAATCGTAGCAATTGGTTCATTTCCTACTTTGTAGGAGCATGAAGAAAGCAGTGGATATTTTGTTTTAAAATGTCTGCGTGTGAGCGAGTATAGACCAGATCCAATAATCGCCTTTTCGCGCCCCGCCATCTTTGTCCACTGGGCTGTGGAGAGCTACTGCGTGCGCAGTAGCTCTCCTCTGCGGAGCAACAGACGTAGCAGACGAGTCCATAGCCCAAGGTCTCGGCATTCCGTGCATATTTAATGAGCTCTAGACAGGTGTATGGAAGCGAAACGTCTGCAGAGCGTGCAATTTGGAAGAAGTAGAAAAGGACTCACTTCCAAAGCTCGAAACCCATCAAACACACCTCTTGGAGTTACTGCTCCGGCCCTCCAGACGTTAAGTATCAAAATTATTTCTTATTTTTTTTTTTTTTTTTTTTTTGGTGGGGGGGGGAGGACGTTACACTAGTAAACAAAATGTATGCAACGAAGTGAGAGTCAGTGTTTTTGCCACTTTCACTTAATGAGTAAGCTTATAATTATATATAAATTAAATTGATTAATTTCCCGCTGCACTCAGCTAGAAACGTTTCACTTCTAAATCTACCTGGGAAATGTAATTGCTCTATTATCTACGCTAATTTCAATTGCCCCCTAAATTTAGCGTAGAATTTGCGTTACGCTTCGTCGTTCACTTGATTTTTGGGGTTCATTTTTTTTTTCAAAACTCCTATACTCTGTTTTACCTTATGATGTACCGCAGGAAAGACTACAAGCGCGAGCTCCTTGCTCTAGGGCACTGTCTCGGCGGCACAAGCTCTCGTGCGTTAAGAGTAGCTCCCAACGCTATGAGCTCGCGCTTCTAGCCTTGTCTGCGGTACAACATAAGGTGAAACGGAGTATAGCCGTGTACACGTCCTGTGTAAGAGGCAACGCGAGGCGTGTTGGCAGCCTTGAACTCTCATGTGGATAAATGGGCATTGATGGGTCGCAGGAAACACACGTGCGGGAAACAGCCGGCTCGAAGGATGGCCGCAGATGTCGCATTCGCTTTTCTATCCAGAGTCGATTATACTATATCCACGTTCCGTGCTTTAAGCGTCGGTTTGATTACAAGGCTTTTGTTGTGTTCAGCCGAATTCAAAAATCTGTGCGCAGGTGCGCCTTCGGTAAAATAGATGCGTTTTATGTCGCACTAAATTCTCCACGTGTGGAAGCTGTCACTGTGTCATTTCGAAGAGTTATAGACTTTATTGTTGCGTTTGCGTTCCTCTGCGGAGTCGATTACCTTCACGTGCCAGTGCTCTGAGCATCTGCTCATTGCAAGGCTGTTGCCTTTGTTGAATTCGACGAATCCATATATGTGTGCGCAGGTGCGCATCGCGCAAAATAGATGTGCATTATTTCTGATGAAATCGTCTACTTGTCGAAGATATAACCGTCTAATTTTAAGCGTTATGGCCCATGGGCGACATGCTTGACGATGATTAATTTAACTGTCAACAAACATAAAGGAGGCAATACGGACCTGCGTCTCGTTTAAGTTTGCCAACTAGGGTGACCGAAGAGCGTTGGTATACCCAGAGTTATCAAGAAAGAAAGATAGGGCTAAGAAATGTGTATGCCACAATAAGACTATCGAGATTATCTTCAGGTACCGAAAACCGTTACAAAATCTTCCTCATCAATGAGTTATAAAAACTACCGAATTGGGAATAAAACAACTTGTAACGACTGATGTGTGAATTGTTTTGCCAGCGTTTATAAAAATATGCCAAGATCAGAGTATGCAATGTGGGCAGAGAGTAATCTAATTTCCGCCGATTTCGCTTAGGCGCGCCCGATGCTGTTCGAATATGAGGGTCAGAACAAACTGCGCAGTACGAACATGCACAACGTCATCGATCATAATGCGAGAGGCTGTTAATTCTTCCTCGTGCTGAAAAAGAAGTTAGGCGAGCTAAACTCAGAAAACTCTGAAATAGGAAGACGACTATTAAAATGTATTTTCGTTGTCGTCCCTGCATGTCGCAGATGTATTTCTTTAGTGTGTTCGTGTGCCTCGCTTTTCTTTTTATTACGATAAAGATGCCTTGCCATATATTACTTTACATAAACTATGTCATCAACCGAAAAACTTGCGTGCATTTAACGATGCAGCAGGTTTTACTAAAATAATATATGTAAATTATCAATTGTTTTCTGTAGAAGAAAAGAAATGGGCCCTCAGGGAACGTCTTTTTTATATTTTGATGCAGAATATTCTAAACAAGGTTTTCTTGTGACTAAATTTTAATCTGGTTTCTAATTTGTTTGCATAAAAGGAAAGCCACATTTAGGAGAAATATGTTTTGTCCAGTCTTCGTTCTATATTTCGCTTTCCTTTTATTCCTGTAACTTACGAAGGAGCTCCAATTCGTCCAGTTCTAATTTATTGTTTACAAAATTAAAAAGCGTCACGTTTTTTATATTATAGGATGGTCCTTGGGAAGCTGAATGAATGAGGAAGCTGAATGAATGATATGAAGATGGCGTGTCACCATGAAAAGTTTGGAATTTGTTAGGAATTAGAAACTTTGCGTTTACAAAATTAAAAAGCGTCACGTTTTTTTATATTATAGGATGGTCCTTAGGAAGCTGAATGAATGAGGAAGCTGAATGAATGATATGAAGATGGCGTGTCACCATGAAAAGTTTGCGAATTTGTCAGGAATTAGAAACTTTGCAGGATCCGCCTTCAGTGCATATGTAGAATTTAAACACGCGAAAAATCTTAATTCCACTTGATACCTAGCTTCCTCCAGTCAAAGTAATATATAATTTTATTTCGGTGACACCACATAGGATCGCTAGTTAAGGCGTCTGTTATGTTATCTACCTAAAAACTAGTTGTAGAATAAAATAACAAAATTCGAACCATCACGTTAATCAGAAGGTTCATGCATCGCATACTGGTCCGTGTCCAAGCCCAATCGATATTTCAAGAAGCTCTATCAATTTTATAATTTGATATAAAAAAAATCCTTCGACTCGGAACCGCTTAACGATAATCATTGTAGGTCTTCATCGTGCAGAGCGTACCAAAAAATTGTTGTTGTTTTTTTTACAAAAGAGGGCATGGCTGGAATAAAATTCAAACTGAAGTAAAAAAAAAAAGAAACTTGCGCACCCACGTTTTTACGCGCGCGTATGCACACATAATTAAACACACACACAGACAAGGTGTGTGCTTGTCCTCTTTCATGTCCCCTTGTTCCAGATTTTTAAGGAAGATTCACTTACACCCGCTCGCTGAAGAAATCGGTTAGGCCGTACACGGTTCGTGCCTACGCGCAAAATATTTTCCGGAGCGTTGTGACAGCGCAGGCATTGAGACATTTCAAACGTCGACCTGTTGAAATACCTACAATCGCCCTTGTTTCCTTTGCGCGCGAGAACTGCGTGCCATTTGATTCGCCTTTCAAGCAATCTTTTCTATGAAGGGCTAGCACGGTCTGTAGATGGAATGAAGCCTATACAATTTAGGTTGCTGCTGAGTTGCGTTATTGTTGGGATTCCGTGCTTTCATTCTTCTTCGAGTTAGGGTTTTTTTTTTTTCGGGGTGTATTATTTCCCCACATATTCAGTGTTTTCTGGTGTCAACTTTCGGTGTTGGACAAACAAAACAAAAAGTCGGCGTTTTATAGGGACGTATGTGAAAACAAAACAAGACACGGACGCAGGGTTTCCCAACCTCCAGCGAAAATGCGCGCGTGCTAAATACTTGGAAATTATCTTGATACCGACAAGTACCGATGATAAAAAGAAGGAAGCGGGACAAGGTCCCGCCGCGACACTCCCCCGAGCCCTGCACCCGGGGCGGTCCGTCCGCCCACCCCCCCCCCCCCCCCCCTTGTCACGCCACTGGCTGTACGCAACGTTTTTTTCTTTCCGCGAAGCTTGGGTTTTACTTCTACGCAAAGACATCTCCGATTCGGGATTTCTCAGTTTTTCCCCAATATCGATGAAATCTGCTTTGGGATTGCTTTTTGGGGTTTATCGATAAATTCCGAAAACCAGGAACCCTATTGTTGCTGTTGAATGTTGGGTGGTTAAAGATGCGTTGCCTAGGCTGAAAGGCTTTCGAATGCGTGGCAATCACTAAAAGGGGAAACTGCGGTCACAAACTAAAACCAAGATAAATTACTGGTATCGCTCGAATGGCACGAAATATGATCACAGCCGAAATTCTGTCATATTAAAGCCGTCAGATTGAAACCGCCTGCGCCACTTAAACTGATTTTAAAATTTAGATCAGCTGCTCTTTAGCACGTGGCAATCGGGTTAGCTTTTTAGTCAAAAAAACAGAAGGAGATGCGTACTGCAGCACCACCCAACGTTATTACATTAGTTCAGTTACGAAACTGCTCATAGACGCTGCTTGCACGGGCATTTTCCCCCTTCAATCACTACGACTCGCCTCCCTGTGTTCGACGAGGCCGGACGGCCGCTATGGTAGCTGCAGTGTATTCTATGGAACACGTATGTTTCGAAGCACAGAGTCTAGATGGCGTTCTAGCTTTGCTCTATATAGAACACAAGTTCGTAAACGAATATCTAGATGGCGCTTTAAACTACGGGAGGCGGACTGAAGTGACTGACCTTCATTTTCTTTCTAGCAGATAGTTTTGGTTTTGCCATAGACGCCCGAAACCAAATTTTGAGCCATGATATTAATAAAACTACACACAATAACGAACAAAATTATACCTTGCGATTCAGAAACACTGAGTGGGCTGAAAGCTGTCGTAATCACAAATGCGAAAACCGCGAACGCTCATTGATATCCTGGAAGGAAGCTTTGCACAAGTTTTGATCGGGGACATCGGGAAGTAATGTAGACATTCGAAACGTTCAGCGGTCAGCCCTTGTCGGATTCTGTGGGAATTCAATTGAGGGTATATTCGTCCGAACGTCCGCTGCTCGTGGCACGATTTAAAACTGTTGCCACGAACGCACGTGCCCATCATTTACAGATTCAACACACGGATCACGGGTCAGGAGCATTCCTACAAAGGCCTGACAATCCCGAAGGGAGTGACCGTCGTCGTGCCGTCCTTCGACCTCCACAATGACCCGGACCTCTTTTCCAAGCCGGAGCTATTCGATCCCGAAAGGTGGCCATTTTTTCCGTAATCGCCGGATCTGGGTGCGACGTCAGTTGATGCACGGACTGTCACAAGTGCACGAACGCGCGCCGCACCGCAGTGCACCCGGAACACCAATGAAATCTTATGAACCAACGAGAGGGGCCATACCCCAATGGACATTCGGTTTCATCCGCAAGGAAAGGAACACCTTTTCTTGCACCGAGACAGATTGAGGCACGAACATTAGCAAAAATGGATAAGGGAAACCCTATAATCTTATTGAAGAAAGGACACAAGCTTGAACTTCTGCTGAGATTGTATGTTTGGGGCAGTGAGGCATCACTGTCCCAGCATGGTGTGGCACCCTACCCGGTTCAGCTGAGTTGCCACACTATGCTGGTTACTCCGCAGAGTTGTTCGAGCAGCGTACGTAAATGAGCGACGCCATGTGGTGGACCTATAACCTTTGTGGTTATCATGTCAAATCATAGCCTTCTCTATACTGACAAAGCCTGACAGATCACCACGGGACGCGGCCGCCGAAAGTGAAAAGGTAGAGCGGTAAACAACGGAGCAGAGGAGAGCCATGCAACGGACGCCCCGCTGCGGCGAGACGCCGAAACACGCTTCTCCCGAGCGATAGAATATCCGCTCGTGCTCCTCGCGTTCCTCGCGCTACCGCTTCTTTTCTTGTGGGGTTTGAAAACCATGTTTCGGATCCTCGCCGCTGCAAAAGCTGTGCGCTGAATACCAGGTTCTCCAAGAAATGCTCACTGCTACCAGATCCGCTCCAAATCTGCGACAGGGCACTCTATGGCTCCTAGGTCGAACTGCCAGGCTTAGTGAGTATAGAGAAAGCTATAGTCAAAACTATGGCCACACGTGCGCTTGCGCGTCTTGAGCACCAGTCAAAGCTGCGCACGCGCACGCTTCACTTCTGAAATTACGCAAATAGGGAAGTTGCACACTGAGGGCTGGACCACATTTGGCGATGCGCTCGAAAACTACAGATTTAAGTACTGAAATGGGGGTACTCACGTTGCAAATGGTCGGACAGAGAACAATGTGCAGAGTTTTGTTATATGGCCTGCGCCCTGTAGCCACCGCGAATCTGTCCTGCCCTTGCAGATTCGACGGGAAGGGCAAGAGTGCCCAAGACACGGCCGCCCTGCAGGTGTTCAACAACGGCCTGGGCACCTGCGTCGGGATGAAGCTCGCCCAGGTGGAAATCGTGCTGGCCCTGGCCAGTCTGCTGGCCGAGTACCGACTGGTCCTGGACGAGACACGCCACACGGTCGGTGGCGCCGTTACCTCGCCACTGCTTTACCCTAGAAATGCGGAGTCCTGCGAGCTATCCAAAAAGAAGCCAGCGTCGATTAGAATTTCCCTACCTCAATCATCAGATACACAAAAACAACCTCGCTCTGCACTATCTCTCAAAAAAAGAAGAAAAAAAAGAAAACGAACGACACTCATTGGACCACATTGGATCGATGGACGAGGAGGGAGCTCGGTCAATGGCGGGGGCGGGAAAGTCGTCTCAGTGCCAGCAAGCGTGAGGTGAACGCACGTCGCGATTATCTATTCTGTCGAGGATCGGACCATTTTAGGTGTTTGCAGCCTCGTCATTCGCGGAGCCTCCTCTCGTATTGACGACGGAATTATGAGCAGCTTGTTTTACATGGCGCCCGATGTTTATCTGGCACAACGCCCCATAGACAGGATTCGTCATCGATATCGGTCGAACGCGGGCCACAGCTTGAACCCGACTGAACGACAGGCTCACGCAGCGTTCGGTTACGTCAGCCGAGTGCTGCATAACGAGTAGGAAGAAATAATTTATGTTGTTTACCCCGTGGGTTTCGTTCTCTCCGTTTGGTGCGCGACGGTAGAATCTCCTCCCCGCCGCTATCGCTTTTGGTGGTATGAAATACAAGCACAGCCAAAATATATACACACTACGTCAAGGTGAATCCGCGTAGTCCCCTAAAACCGATTTTAAAGGGGGGGGGGAGGTGCAACGATTTTAAGATTAAACTAAATTGCATCTCGTCATTTTTACGCTGCTTATCGTGTCCCGGAGGACATATTTTGAGGTCGGGGCTCAAAAAGAAATTGTAAAAATAATTGTCCCCTGCGTCCGCTCCCGTCGGAGGCACTGCAGACTTAAAGCCAATTCTAATAAAAATGAATTCGATCATGTGATCAAGTGTGAATTTCTCAGGAAAAGGCCAGTTGGGGACTGACTATTGCAAAAATAAAGTTGGGCGCCGCCAAGTGAACGACCCAGGAAGGACCCACTGGGAAGAGGACCCCGAGACCCCGACCCCCGTCCGACCCCATTACTGGGGTGAAGAGGGCATGAGAGTGTTGCAAAGTGGGTCGACGAGACTGCAAGGCAACCATAACTGAACCAGGTGGTCCCGCCGCAGTGACTTTTTATGTCCCCACGGTGAATATTGAAAGAGCTGGCTGTGCCACTCTTCCTCGTGGGGGCACCACCATGTTGTCAGCATTATCATCCCAAGAGGGCCCCCTTGGAAAGGGCCCCCATTCTGATTGCTAGGGGACGCTACTCCCCTCTATTTCCCCTCCATTCCTGAGACCAGCCCCATAGCTAGGGCTCCTCCCCCCAGGTGAAGGGTTGTGAGTTTCGCCAGAGCCTCCGTTGCAGCTATAGAGCTGGCAGGGCGCACCACAAGCAGGTGGAGGTTGACTTCCCACGCGGCGACAACCGCGGGGGCTTGAGAGAACATCTCCTTCATTAAAAAATTTCGCGATTCCGCTGCACAATTGCAAAGCAAAAGTCCAGCTTTTTCTCCCACCTGCAGCCGCGAGTGGCAACCGAAGGAACTACGGCGAGAAGCTTGCGTGAGCTCGCTCGGCTCTAAGCTGCAGCCTAACGCCCGCTAATGTCAGCAGAGAGAGGGAGAGGAAGCGTCCTCCGAAAGAGCACACGGGAACCTACGCTGCAGCTTGAGTTACGTCACTAGGAGTGCGACCAGGTGTGACCCTTAAGACTGGGAGTCAGTTGGGGGGGGGGGGGGTGCCAAAAATGTCAATATTTATCTTCTTTTTTTTTTCACAACCAGGACACGCAGGCGAAATCGGTTTTCTGTTGTTTTTTTTTTTTACTTCAGAAGTGTCAGAGGGCAGCTTCCACAAAATTTGAATGAAGTCCGGAAGTCGTTGCACCCCCCTTTAAAGATGGGACCAGCTGCTCTTTCGGTGGGTGGCAAGCGGATTAGCTTTTAGTCGTGTAACACTGGGCGACGCACGTACCGCAGGACCACCATGATGTCACGTCGCGGCCGTACAGCTGACGATCAGTGTTGCCATTCCTCTCTAGCAGATAGTTACGGTTCTGCCGTAGACGCCCGAAACCAAGCTTTGAGCCGTGATATAATTATAAACCTACACGCAATATCGAGAGAAAAATCATACCTCGTAGTTCAGGGACACTGATTGAGCTGAGAACAGTCGTAGTCCCAAATTCGAAAATATTAACCTGAGTTCCCGTACAGGGCGGGAAGAGTACCGAGCGTATCATAAGAGCTCCATCAGAAGGGCCAGGAACCTGAAAAGCCGCTAATTTCTTAAGCCCAACTAGATATCTACCTATCACCGAGCTCAGTCATGCATCAGTAGAGAAATAAAAGGCCTCAGTTTACTCCGAACGAAGCGAGACAAGGCTAAAATTTATCCCAAAGCCTTTCGTCGCGTATATTGGCGTTCAGTTAATTCGAATAAACATTTCAAAATAGACAGCACGAAACATGCCACGCGAGGAAATCTTGGAGATAAGGAAAGGTTTTGGATCGTCTTTAGCGTCGTCACGAAGGGAAGGCTAACGAGTCATACTTCAACGAGTATCTCTCATCCTGAGTTACTATCATTTATTATTTAAAAAAGTATACATAAACGGGAGTCATAACACGAAAAGTAAGTACACGTTGGCTAGCAGGTTTTTTTTTTCGTTTTATTATTTTGGCGTATTTTTTAGGGCATTTTTTAAACCATTCTGGACATTATCAGGCAGGTAAATCCGCGGAAGAACTTGAGCTGTTTCAGGCTCGCGTAAACCAGACCGTTTTGCCCGGACACGGTATCTTCATTTAATCTCTGTGCACTTCTGTTCGCTCTAGGGAGGACGCCAAGAGTCGCACATGATCGCGAGGAATTTCAAAAACCCGGAAATCTGGATCAAGTTTGAGAAAATTGTGAAGCCATCTGCCACGGCGAACGGAACGGTGTTCAACTGAAGAGGAGCGTTAGAAAGAAAAGGCCCACGTGGAACGCCGAGGAAATTAAGCCGTCCATCGGGTCTCCACCAATATATAGCCTAGAAGACGAGACCAGTTGCGTCGAAACAAAGGACGGGGGGGGGGGAGATCGCACCCCCCCCCCCCCCGAGACCTTTAGAAATGTAAAGTAAACAATACAGTGAGGGGAGATAACCCCCCCCCCCCCCCTGCGAACCGCCACCACGACCGTCGCCTCCCTCAATCTCCCGAATAGATCCTTTGTCCGTAAACAAGATCTTCGCATTACGTCGCCCTTAGTTGATCCTCGTGCCCCCAGTGGCCAGACATAGCTTAATATATAGGAGGTTAAGGGAGAGCACTGTACTGAAATTCGACGAGTGTACGCGGCAAAGCTGTTGACGGGTGCATCTCGGTGCAGTATTGCGGCTTTTCTCCTTGTCCACTTACCCCCATTTTGTACTCTGGGTGTAAAATAAACTAATTGAATTGAATTGAATGATAGAGCGGACGAGCGTGCCTTGTCCGTCAGGAACTATCCCTTGGGCAATGTCGCCATGAAGACCCAAGAATAACTGGCCAAGTGCGCCGTCAGTGTACCTTTCTGACAAGGAGTTTGCTCTTCTGTGTGGGAAGCCCAATGATCTGTACAACTAAAGTGTTGTTGTTGTTGTTGTTTAATAAACAATCTTATTGTAAGTAGCGTTCGATGTCGACTTGTTCTCTATCTTCTGAGGCGCTTACTCTTTCGATTCACCGACTAGCCCAAATGAGACATCGAGCCATAGCGTGGTGAGGAGGGCTGTTCTGGATTAAATAAGTTGAGTAAGTCAGTTTTTGTTTAAGCTACCCATTGAAAATTCCATCAAGATACGTAATTTGGGACACTGACTGCCAGTCAGCAGCCCTGGTGGAACGTGCCCTGATGGTCCATCAGATGACGTCTGATTGCCAGTCAGCAGCCCTGGTGGAACGTTCCCTGATTGTCTATCAGGTGACGTCTGACTGCCACTGATGGAATGTCCCATATTACTTATGTGGTGGTCTTTGATGGAATGTCCCTTCCAAATTTGCGCTTTTTAGGTAAAAGGGACCCCTACGAAAATGTCAGATACAGGCCGGAATGAAAAATGCCGGTTCGGCCTAGACCCAAAATTGGGGCACCAGTTCGTATCCACCCTGGAACCGCGCATTTCCAGCCCCAATTTTAGACCCAGGCGGTGCACCACCGGAATTCCCGCTGCGCTCACCACTGGACTCTACAAAAGAATTTGGTGCTATGCTCATAGCCGTTACAACCGAGAGATCGTCGCGATTTCAGACCCAGGCGGACTGCCCTATCGAAAATTCCATCAAGATACGTAATTTGGAACACTGACTGCCAGTTAGCAGCCCTGGTGGAACGTGCCCTGATGGTTCATCAGATGACGTCTGACTGCCAGTCAGCAGCCCTGGTGGAACGTGCCCTGATGGTCCATCAGATGACGTCTGACTGCCACTTATGGAATGTCCCAAATTACGTATGTGGTGGTCTCTCATGGAATATACCTTCCAAATTTGCGTTTTTCCGGTAAAAGGGACCCGTACAAAAATGTCAGATACAGGCCGGAATGAAAATTGGGGCACCAGTTCGCATCCACCCTGGAACCGCGCATTTCCAGCCCCAATTTTAGACTCAGGCGGTGCACCGCCGGAATTCCCGCTGCGCTCACCACTGGACTCTACAAAGAATTTGGTGCTATGCTCTTAGCCGTTAAAACCAAGAGATCGTCGCGATTTCAGACCCAGGCGGACTGGGTCTGGAAATTGCGATGATCTCTCGGTTGTAACGGCTAAGGGCATAGCGTGAAATAATTTTGTAGAGTCCAGTGGTGAGCGCAGCGGTAATCTCCGGCGGCGCACACGATCGTCCAGGCGTCGTCACCAAACACGGTGCACGCAACACACACACAGCATGCACAAACACAGTATCCAGTGTTGAGTGCATCGGGAAGTTCCGGCGGGCAAGCGGTATCCGAGTTGTCCAAGTATTGTCACCAAGCACACCAGCGCATCCAGATTCCGAGCCAAACTGCAATGGGTCGGCAGCTTCACACTATATAAAGATTCAAAGCCGAGGTCAGTGGGCATCCATCCAGGGCAACGATAGATGCGTCAGTATCCATGCGCCCGCAGCGCGAACGTCGCCGCCGGGCGAGCGCCGGCCGGCAGTTCGACGGGAGCGCAGAAGAACCTAAACTCTCGAAGCGCTGCCACCCACTGCAACAGACAATGCAAGGCGCGCGTCGTCACCAAACACGGTGCACGGAACACATACAGCACGCACAAGCACGTATCCAGTGTTGAGTGCATCGGAACCAGTGTTGAGTGCATCGGGGAAGTTCCGGCAGGCAAGCGGTATCCGAGTTGTCCAAGCATTGTCACCAAGCACACCAGCGCCAAGCGCATCCAGATGCCGAGCCGAAATGGCATGGGTCGGCAGCTTCACACTATATAAAGATTCAAAGCCGAGGTCAGTAGGTGTCCACCCAGGGCAACGATGGACGCGTCAGTATCCGTGCGCCCGCAGCGCGTAGGTCGCCGCCGGGCGAGCGCCGAGCGACAGTCCGACGAGGGCGAAGAAAAACTAAACTCTCCAGAGCGCTGCCAGCGCTGCTGCCGACTGCAACAGACAGACAGGAGCTCGCGGAGAACGCCAGCTCGCAGCGCCTGCATAGCGGATGCGCCTGTCCCTAACACGTGACCTGCGAGAGACCGCGAAAGTTCCCCGCCCCCCCCCCTTGCCCCCCCCTCCTCCAGTCACGCATGTGCGCGCCCGCTGGCTGGGAGCAGACTCTACTGGAACAAGGGGAGCGGATCGGATCCACCCATCACCGTGCGATTCCAGTGCGTTGCGTCTCACTGGATCAGACTGGTTACATACAGAATCGCGCGGATCTGTACTGGAACCGCTCCGATCTGACATTTTCGTACGGGGACATTCGTTTACAAACGGGCCCACATGCA
Source organism: Ixodes ricinus (assembly GCA_037355805.1). Taxonomy (NCBI): domain Eukaryota; kingdom Metazoa; phylum Arthropoda; class Arachnida; order Ixodida; family Ixodidae; genus Ixodes; species Ixodes ricinus. Next base: position 25,346 of record JAZHYW010008021.1, on the reverse strand, counting down.
CCCCCACCCAAAGCATGTTTCAGAGAAACGCCCTCGATGTCTGAACCTTTCGGGACGACCGTATACACTTTAATTCACAAAACGTATGCGACTCCGTTGAAGCTAGACAGCAAGCATGCATGCTACGACAGACAGCCCTGGCTTCCAAGGACGAAAGCGAACAGCAGACATATCTGAACTACGCTCGCGGATGCTTTTTGTCTGCGCTCTTCGTGAAACAATAAGAATGAGCTGCGACACAGCGGTAAGGCCAATAGCCCACACCAGATAGAAAGGTATACACTTTCTAGCTTAAACCTCTCGGACCGAGTCAAGAGCATTTCAGTATTGCAGCGAAAGGTTCCGACAATGAGTGCATCGTTGTAAAGAATGCTTTGGCTGCATATGCAGTGAAGCCTTCGGCATTTTATGAAAAGCACTCGTGCATCAATCGCCGTACTTCAGTTCTACTCACCTGCCATGTCGAGTACTTTCGCGTCGTAGAACCCTCCTTTTGTTCGCGCGTCTCCGGCCCAGAGACCTGGTACACCTTGTCGTCTTCAACTACACCGCTGAAGTTCCTTACATAGTCGGAACTCACGACAGTCTGGGTCTTGTCGAAGAGAAATTCTACTAAAACATAAGACATTGTAGAGCCCGGGCTGGATCGACAGGGTGGCACAAGCGCGCAAACAAAACGAGTTGAGAGCGATCGTTCATGGAAGATGGGCGAAGCTTCTATGGGCGAAGCGAAAGTGGCGAAAGTAGAAAGGGGCGCGTTGGGCGTGCTCGGCATGTTAGGCGTTTCGGCGGGCTTGTGATCAGGGTTGTCGGGTGCCCTGCTTGTCATATCTCTAACATCAGCGGTTTTATGGGCTCAAGTTCCGAAATCGTTCTCTAGTGCATAGATTATTTTTCGTATTCATAGATTTGACGAAATAGTGGTATCCGAACGAACTTTACGTCCTTTGACCGTACGTCTGTCTGCACGTCAAAGCTTTTTGACGTACAGTCAGAGACAATCGATGTACAATCAGAATCGCCACCAAGAAATCTTGACGGCATTTCGCGGCGGCCGACTGCCACCAGCAAACCACCCAAAGCCGACAAGCGGAGTGTGACTGGAGTTTGACTGTCGGTCAGAGTAACTTGTTGGCCAATCAGACGTGCTTGACGTACAATCAGGCACAGTCAGGTGTCCACTAGAAAACATCGACTGCCAGACAGGGTTGCATTAAAGGATTTTTCGTTCGGGAAAGATAAAAAAAGTTGTGGGTCATCGAAGGCACACACTCAATACTAAACAAAGACAAAAAATATGAAACCCAATTTTTTTGTGGCTTCTAAACATCTCCAAATATGTTGATTGAAAATGAAGTAGCACAGCCACGTTACTTCCGTCCCTTCTCTCCTCTATATTTCTTCTTTCTCCCCAGTCCAGTTTCGCTTTCAATTTCGAGCAGTCGCGTTGTTTTTTTGTTTTGTTTTTTTTTTACTTTTTTTTGTGAAATATATACGTGATACTGTAGCAAAATATTGATTGGGTAGTCTTCTGACACCATAATCGATCACCTTGTGCTGTTGGGTTTTGGGGGTAAAGGAGGAAGACGAGACATTCTAAATAAACATGGCGTTCTCACAAGACGCAGCCAGGGGCTTTGAGTTAGTAACGACGAATAACACATGGTGTCAGAAGTTCAGGACCCCAAGCATGGATAGGAAAGGGGAGCGATGGCAACCGCCATCTCAGTCCAGTGCCAACCGCCCGAGGAATTCGACTTTACAAGCCCAGATGAATGGCCTCATTGGAAGCGGCGATTCGAACTCTTGCGCATAATCAGTGCTCTCCACGAAGCCTAAGCCAGAAAAAGTGAACGCTCTGATCTACTTTATGGGTGATAAGGCAGACGGTGTCCTCATATTGTTGAACCTTAACACAGAAAAGATGTCAAAGTAGGAAGAAATACTTTCAGCATTCGAACGGCACTCCGTCGTCCGTGGAAACATTATTTATGAAAAAGCAAAATTTCACAGGAGAAGCCAGCGAGAAAGTGAAGGCGTTGAACAATTCATCACGGACCTTCATAGCCTTTCCAGGACTTGCGACTTTGGAGTTCTACACGAGGAGATGATTCAAGATTGCATCCGTCGTCGGCGTTCGCAATTACCAGCTGTCGGAGAAGATGCAACTGGACCCGGAGTTGACACTCGAGAAGGCTACGAACCTGACTCGACAGTCAGAGGCTGTCAAGAAATAGCAAGTTTCTCTCTGCACTTTACATGAAGTAAAGGTTGACAGAGTAGTAATGCGTCTTAAGAATAACGGAAGTCAAAGAAAAGTGAAACAAGAAAATGAAAAAACGACACCGTCTCGTTCGAGTTTACAAACGAACGAAAAAGTTGGTTCGAAATGTGGCTACGGGCTGCATCAGAAAGACAAGTGCCCCGCACGTAGAGCTGCGTGCAACAAATGCAGAAAAATTGAACACTATGCCGCGTATTTGCAGAAGCCCTGCCACACTGCAGGAAGTAACGACTACGGAGACAGCATTCCTCGACACTGTGTCAACTTCAGAGGGAGAGGGGTGGAAAATTAAGGTCGACGTCCAAGATGTCTCCATAACATTCTTGGTTGACACGGGTGCTGATGTAACTGTGGTCCCTGACAGGTGATACAGAGACGCTTTCAAGAACGTTTCTCTGCAAAGTCCCAAAAAGGTCCTAAAGGGCCCAAGTCACAAGACCTGACTGTTCTTGGTGTCATGAACGAGACACTTCCTTCAGAGACAAGAGCTTCAGAACGGATCTGTATATTGTAGAAGAATTGGAACAGCCGCTGCTCTTGAGAGATGCAAGCGAACAACTAAGCATCGTTCAACGTCTTGACCAAGTTGTCTCCTTCCGGAATAATACGGTCGACCCAAAAAAAAATATCCTAAACTGTTTTCCGGACTGGACCACATCAAGATACCGTACACGATCAAACAGAGGCCCGACGTTGAGCCTTTGGCGCTGATGACACCTCAAAGAGTGGCTATTCCACTTCTCGGTAAGACCAAAACAAAACTTGAAGAGATCTTTGAAATGGGAATTATCGAGCCCATTCAAGAGCCGACTGAGTGGTGCTCTGGCATGGTGATCGTTCGAAAACCCAACGGAGAAATTCGAATACGTGTAGACTTCACCGAATTGAACAAATTCGTCAAGCGGGAAGTTCATCGCCTTCCAATAGGAGAACACAATCTTGGGCAGCTTGCTGGAACAAGTTATTTTTCGAATGTCGACGCGAACTCCGGATTTGTGCAGTTCAAACTTGCTAAAGTGTCTCAAGCTCTGACGACTTTCATTACACCCTTCGAAAGGTTCAAGTTCAAGAGACTGCCTTTTGAAACATCATCCGCTCCACATTTTTTCAAAATAAGATGTCGCAGTTCCTGAACGGCCTCGAGGACGTAGTATGCAACATGGACGATGTTTTCATCTATGGCAGCTTTCGACAAGAGCAAAATGACAGACCACGGCGAGTCCTGGAGCGCCTTCAAGAGAAAGGAATGACTCTGAGCCTGGACAAGTGTGAATTCGGCGTCCAAAGAGTCAAGTTTTTGGGTCACATCATTATTCATGATGGGATACGCCCTGACAGTGCCAAGGTGAAGGCTACCGTTGACATAAAGCCTCCTTCGAATGTCCACTAACTCAGGAGCTATTCTGGGCATGGTAAACTATTTGACAAAGTTTATACCGAACATGTTACACATCGCCTATCCGCTTATTTCTCTAATGAGCTCGAAGAGCCACTGGGTGTTTACTACGAAGCAGCAGAGAAGGTTTGATCAGCTCAAGGTTGCGCTTACAAAAGTCCGGTACTTACACTGTTTGATTCTGAAAAGCACACTGTATTCTCAGCCGATGTGTCATCATACGGGTTGGGGGCTGTGCTTCGTCAACGTCAGGAAGATGTATCCTTCAAACAAGTTGCGTACGCATCACGGACACTCACAGATACGGAAAAGAGGTATACACAGGTGGAAAAAGGAGGCCTAGTGGTAGTTTGGGCATGCTAGAGATTTCAAGATTTTGTAACTGGTCTTCACGTAGAAATTGAAACCGACCGCAAGCCGCTTGCCCCAATCTTCATGTTGAGTAAACTGGCCGACATCACTCCTAGACTTCAAAGAATGAAGATGAGAAGCATCCGATTCTCCTTTGTGATGAAACACATTACAGGAAAGGCGCTGATTGCAGCTGACACATTGTCTCGACAACCTCTGAAAGAAACAGAAGACCAAGACCTATAACAAGAAGTGGCTGCATACGTCAAGGGGGTGACTGCTGATCTTCCAGCTACTGAAAAGAGATTACAAGAGATCAGAGAAAAACAGACCAAGGACACCAGATGTAACCAGTTGGTATGGTACAGCAAAGAGGGCTGGCCCAATCGGAAAGAAGGCCTTACGAACTGTAAAGGGTACTGGCTACACCGGTCAGAGATTGCAGTTCAAGATGAACTACTCATGAGAGGATCAAGGCTCATTATTCCAAGTTCCATGCGCTCCGATATCCTACAGAGGGTCCACCAAGGACACCAAGGAATAACCAAGTGCAGAGCTCGAGCGCGGGAGTCTGTATGGCTCAGGACTTTCAGCAGTCATCGAAAGCATGGTACGCAGGAAACAAAAACAACACACCATAAATATATGTTGCTTTCTGAATGAATCAAGGAAACCTCCAACCGTCATGAACCTTTGATGCCATCAAAGTTCCGGAGCGTCCGTGGCAGAAAGTTGCAATGCATCTGTTCTATTTGTGAGGAAAGAATTATCTTCTGGTGACAGTTTATTACTCGAGATGTGAAGAAATTGCACTTCTCACCAGCATGACTGCAACGTGTGTGCCACCACACGCCTAAAGTCAATTTTTGCACGACATGGAACGCTTGACGTTTTGTTCAGCGACAACGGACCACAATTCCAGAGAATTGTCGGAAGTGAGTTTTACGAGTTTGCCCAAGAATGGGGTTTCGAACATAAAATGTCTAGTCCAGAATATACGCAGAGTAACGGATTTGTGGAAGCTGCTGTCGGGAGTATTAGGAAAAGCCTTAAGAAGACATCAGACAGCTACATCGTGTTGCAGTCTTGTCGTGCAACACAATAAGGCAATGAATATGGTCCCGCCGAGTTGCTTATGGGTCGCAAGTTGATAACGTCACTGCCAACGGTTTCTTCTAGTTTGGAACCGAGACTTTTGGATCCCCAACGACTCCGAAAATGGGAAAAGAGAAGAATAGATGGACAGATGGTCAACTATGACAGACGACGTGGAATACGACAGCGCAAACCATTGAGAAGAGGTGACGTTCTCTGGGTTACCGATCAACGAAAACGAGGAATTGTACGGTGTCCAACTAAGAGTACGAGATCGTACTTAGTGAACACCGACACAGCTGTACTTCGAAGAAACAACTTCCATCTCACACCGATGCCAGAGACTGAAGTCATGAAAGAAAGTTCGGTACCCGACATTGGATCAACTGCATACACTTCATGCAGTGGAAGACTAGTGAAACCTTTAAATAGACTTAAGTTTTAAGAGGGGGAGATGTGCTTTTGGGCTTTGAGGATAGGGAAGGAAAACGAGGCATTTTAAATCAACCTGGATTCTTAAAAGCAGCCGGGAGCTTTGAGTTAGTAACGACGGATAACACACGCCTGGTAAAACATAAACTTCTTTTTTTTTCTTTTTTTTTGTAAAGGGGGGGGGGTGTCAGTGTTCTTTTAACACTGCTTACGTGTAGGAATTCGGAAGCATTACAGTCTCGCGGGTGAGATGTTTTCGAGTCATGTTTCTACACGTAATAAAGCTGTTTCTGCCGGTATTGTATGCGGACCAGACCGCAAAGTGTACTTCGTCTCGCACGTTGTAAACTTGTATGACGAGCACGGCGTGACTTCGGAGGCAGGACGTCGGTTGCTTTCGTTGCCTGCCGCTTCTCTCGCCTTGCCGCATCCGTTAGCTCCCTTGCTTCCTCGGATGTGGCGTATTTGAGTGGGCGGCCACGTTTGCCTGCGGAAGCCGCCGTAGATGTATACGCTGCTGCCGATGTTGAGGCCGTAGGTGTAGACGCGGTCGCCTCACAGTCCATCGCCCGAAGCACACAAGGAGCACAGATGAAGCCAGAAGTGCAACTGACACGTCGGAGGCAGCGCGCATGTTTTCCTTTTGCACACGGCGCTCCAGCGGTGACATCATGCTCCCCACTGCGCAGGCGCGGCGCACCCTCCGGCTCCACGGCTTCCGTGACGAATCATCTCCGTTGATGTCGTTTTTCTTTGTGTTTTATTTCTGAGTCATGTCCGCTTGGACCTTGAGCGGCGCGTGCTGGATGACGTATTTTTATGGCCATATTTCGGGCAAAACGCCGACGCTCCATTTTCCCATAATTGGACATATAAGATTTTTGCCTTAAAATAATGCATAGATTTAACTCTGTGATAGAGTACAGTATCGTAGCGTACGGCGCTTATACGAAGACGTCGAGATAAATCCGGAAAATGTTCCAGATTTAGAAAAATACAGATAGGCAAAGATAAAATAAATATTGAACATTTTTCGTGCTTTGCTCGGTCTGCCGTAACGTCTTCCTGGCTGACAGATTATCTTAACATCTTGGTAATGCTCTAAACTTGTTTCTTCTTGTAGCCATTCCACGTGATGATTTGCTTAGGCGACTTTCAGGCGCGAAGCGATTCAAGTATTGCTGCCCTCCGGTCGTATTCTCTGCTTGCAAAGGTTCGTTGTCGAATCACGTGGCCGCAGAAGCGCAATACAGCCGGTTTGCTTCATTGTATTGTTGAGAGACAAAATCTGAAAAAAAAATCCGGGTTTATCTCGACAACTAAGTATAATATTCGAAGCGATTACATTCAGTTGGTTCATGCTGTATGCCCTTACATATTTGCACTCCTCTTTTTCAACTTGATCCAACAACTACATGTTTACTCAGATGGAAAGCATGATCCAGATGTATTGGGCAGGAGATCGAACTATAGGGGGCGCTCTGACCCGTTTGTTTTCCGCACACTCGGTGTTTACTCAACACAAGGCCTGTGGGCATGCCCACAGGTCTTATGGGCATGTCAATGTCATCTTCTACAATAGAGCGCGGGGCACAGCTTAATGAAAAAATACTAACAATCGACGAAGCGACGTTAAGTGCCGGATCTATCCTCAAAGAACGCGAGCTTGACCCACTTCGGCTTTTGTGCTCAGCTGGGACCGTGCATGCTGCATTGTTCATGCAGGCCGGAGTGGAAACAAAAGAGCCCCTCCTCCCCCTCACCGAAGAACACGAGCTCCAGCCGGACGCTGACGCCGCGTTCGGTTATGTCGGCCGAGCGCTGAGTCATTGGGTTTGTTGTCCCCATCCCTGTAGTTCTAAAGTTAACCGCTTGGGGCGTCACGGTCGCTCCTCCTCCCCAATAGGAAGCTCGATTCATACACATTTAGGGAGACTACATAAATAGACGGACAGACTCTCAACAACTAACGACAGCATGTTCTTGCCAGTTGAGAGTCATGTCCGTCCGTCTATATTCTCTCCCTAAATGGGTGCATAACCAAACCGCTCATTCCGATTTTCTTCATTCACCTACGGGCCCCATTCCAAGGCAAATACCACCCTACATGACAATGGGAGCAAGAACAAGAAGTTCAAATGCCTTATATGATTTTAGACGGAATACATCTGATGACCAAAGATTCATTTGATCTCGCATCCCTAAAATTGAGCAACATAAACCATGGAAAAATTTAGAAATATAGATGGCTTGCCGAAAGGTGTTCTGGGTATTCTTAATTTCCCCTAACAGTACGGGACTGAACTACGTTGCTGGAAAACGCTGGTACTGTAAACAGTTTCCCACTTTGTAAAATGTCCAGTTATACCTGTATTTACTCTGCCATCTCACACTATCAAGTGTTGCTTGCTTTTTTTGTTTTTCTACTACCTGAAAATAGCATGGCTGTTCGGAGTGTTCGGCGACTTTTACTGGTTTTCAAGAAACACTTCTGGTTCTTCGCGTGTTTACCATTGTTTACCTATTTATCTTTTGCATGCTCTCACTTCATATACTCCCCGTTTTGGAACTGATATAAGTCTGGTTAATTAATCGAATAAATATTAAATAATAAATAAATGTGTAAATAAATAAACAACGAACCCGCGTCCCTGTTATCAATAAAAAATACGTTTAGGCATGTTCTTACACCTGATTAGAATTAATTCATTTTGGCTTTATGCGTGACTATAGGATGATTATAATATTGCGTGTGGACTGTTGGCTCCGTGTTTGTCAGATAGAGTGGTCTTTTCGTGAAATCGCAATGTTCGTACTTTCAGCATTGGGGAAAGGGGTGGCAACAGTGACCAAGGTGTGACGCCGCGCACGCGACTTAAAAAAAAACAAGCACGCACACACAAAAAAAAGCACAGCAAAATACAAAGAAATAACCGCACTTGTTCTTGCTGGGACCCTCATCATTATAAATAGATCTCGGACTGAGAGAGTTTCAGAAAGAAACTGTCAGTGTGGTTAACGCGCCGCACCTTATCTCAAAATCGATTTTTCGCTCAGTGTAAAAAAAACTAGGATTTTTTTTTCAATCAAATATTTCAAATTTTTTTAATTTCAATGAACATAATCCGATTTAAAACGCTGTAGCTGGTAAATAGTGACTTTTTATCACTTTTTACCACATGGCAGATTAAAAACAATGCTGAAGAAAGACTTACTGTGACCTAAAGTAAAGTAGCTTCTAAAAACGTTTTATTGATAAAGCCTTAGTGATACACAAACCAAAACAGATTAACTTTTTAGCTAGTTAAAATGGTTTATTGGCTTTTTATATCGCGTTCTGATTTTAATTTCAATAGGATGCCAAATAAGTGTCGGACAAAGAGTTAGGTATAAAGAAGCTCAACGCTCAAATCGGCTCAGAAAAAGCATTTCCTGCCTACTGCTTATGTTCAGCCTGATATAAATCATCCTTGCTAAATGATTCTTGATTTGAATAAAAAAACGTATAAAAAGACTCAAATTTTAGACAAACGGTAAAGTAAAAAATATTCTCAGACTTATTTTTTTTTTCTGGAAAGCTTTTATTTAAATCATAATTTGGAACTGGTTTTATATAAATCATATTTACTTTTATTCTCCGCCTTGGTATTTTCGTACGAAAAGAATTTAACACCAATCTTGAAAACACTCGTTGTAACATGACTGCACGTGGACTCTACTAACCAAGTAAATACTGACTGACGCTATACAATTACCAGAAAAACAAAGCGCATTTGTTTATAAACCAATGCATATATTTTTACACTTCCCGACTGAGGATCGCATCATCCTTTGGAAACTATAAGTGTCTTATGCATTTACACTCATCACATTCCGTTGCACCAGAAATGCAAGCAATCGTGGTTATTTAAAATAAAACAAATCATAAGCAAACCACTTGCAGGGTTTTTCTTTTAATTTTGCGCTTTTCATTTTTCGAATGTTCACCACTGATGCCAGGAAACCTGAGCTATCCACGCTTGATCGTGATTTGCATGTCATTCTTGCGTGACCCAAGTAAGCGCATCTTTCGCCGAAATAAGCAAACACCACACAACGTTAACAATCGCTCGTGTAATTTTTATTTATTAATGCGCCAGCATTAGAACGCTCATTTTCCCGAAAACGCGTTGGTGTCAGTTCGTGCGTCCGTTTGTTCAGCGCCATGCATGAGGTCGCAAGGAGAGTGGGCTGGTGAGGAGGGTTTGAGTTACAGATTCAATGTCACACCAGGGCGGCGGGGAGAGAGGGAGAGGGTGACGTGTGCTGACATCAGCACTTCGAACCAACACGAGTGTCGCACAGCTGGCGCGGATCCAGAGACGAGCAGGCATCCTGCCTAGCCGCGCCGCTTTGGAATGCGGCCCAGCTCAGTGGCCGCTCCCGCGATGGATGTGGGCGGCTTGTTCGGCTAGTTGGTTTTGCAATCAAACACAGACCAAAACAAAGGGCGAACTGGACACCGCGTCCTGTCCAATTCTCTCTTTGTTTTCTTCCGTGTTGTTTTGGCATATGACAACACGACGGATGTGTTTTTTTCCACGAGTGATAAAAAAGACAAAACGAATGAAAAGGAGTAATAAACGACAGAAAAATGGCGATAAATGCATAGCAGGGGGTCCCGAACGAATAGAAAGAGTGAAAAGAGGGTGAGAAAGAACCAATGCTAACACATTTTTATCAGAGGATTCCCATTTTTATTTAGACATACTGCCAGGCCAAATGACCCAGAAGGAGAGGCAAAAATATTTGCTCGGTCAGTTTAGTTTTTATTGTATGAGGAAGTATATCAGAAGTTGTTTTGCATACCTTTATTTATTAGAAATGTCTAATAATTTGTTTTAAAACCATTCCCGTTTGAACCGTTGTACTGAACAGTTACTGAAAAAGATAGACCAGTGAGAGCACACTATATTAAATATGAATTTTTGTCATCGCTATACGATTGACTCTGTTAAAATCTCTAGGTTAGCTTTCATACCAAACTGACTGTGTTTTTAATTCAGAGATCATTTGTATGGCGGACACAATTTAAAAATATATATATATTTATTCAAACGTTAGACTGTTATTTGGTTGAACAGCCAAGATAACTTAATATAGTCCCCGAACTGATATAGTTTTGCTAAATGAGCGAATAAATATTAAATTAATAAATAAATATGTGTTCACCCAACACTACCTAGAGGTGTAGGCCAGCACCCCTCCCCCCCTCCTCAAACATGAACACTAGTGCTCCCACGCCTCTCTCCCTCATCCTTAGAAAAAGCTACGCACTTCCAACAACCAAATTATTAAAAAAACGCTACTCGCTGTAGAAACACTTCTTCTAAATGTTAATTTATGACAAATTACATGACTAAATACCGACAATGTCTCGTTTCGTGAACAATATTTTTGTTTTATAATAACTCAATCTGAAAATGCATTGTTTTACATTCTGGCAAGTTCAGTTATCACGAGACCGAGCAGGATATAAAAGAAAGAAACTACAGCCTTGAGGATTGTTCAGTGAACATAAAAATGTTCACTGCGGGTTTTTGAATCTCGGGACGGACAGTTTCAAATTGGTGAACATATCATAGGTTAAAGATTTATTTCCTGTTTGCAGTTACAAACCGTAGACTAACAAGTTTGAACTCAAAAATTAAATTTTGATTAGATGCGTACTGAAGACAACGCGTTTTGGTGTGTGGTATAACAAATATTCTACTGGGAGCAATGTGCAGCCACCAAAACTATTTCGTCAACATCTTGTACAGGTCTACTGGATTTTAAATAATAACCTTTGTTTGAGAGACGGAGACAGATGGGTGGGAGGGGGAGAAGAAGATAGACCTGAGAGCAACCTAATACCCGTAAGGTACACATTGTTGCAGCAAAATGATTGTACTTTCTCAGTAAAGTATATTCTGAAATTGTCATACGTATATACTTTTATAAGCTAAAACACTCTACTTACGAGAAGTATTCATACTTTTTTACTTCTGAGAGCTGGTCCCACGTATAGAAGTTAAATATATTCAAGCTGAAATATAAAATGGCAATTAGTTTATGGAACAGCTTCTATAACACAATAAACACTTCTTGAAGTAGATGCAAGTTTCAGGGCTCTATTGATGAACATTTTTGTAAAATTGATATTTTTAACATATTAAAACTTTTAAAAACTTTGCCATTTCTAGTAGCTTTTAGCATCAGTTTATGCATAGCACGTAACCATAGGTGGTAAAATTATATTGTGAAATGTAATTTAGAAAGAAAGTAATACTGTTTGTGTAATCTTTATAAATAGAGCACGGGAAACAATAACAAGGGTCGTTTTCAGCCCAGAGGAGTGCAAGAAATGATGTAACTACAATAATCTAATCAGTTTGTTTATTAAAGACTTTTGTGAAACTAATCTTAATTCACTCGACTTTTCTTCCACAATGGTGCTTCAGTGGAGCGAACCACCAGTCGCATGTTCCGATGAATAAAAACGAATATGTTAATTTTAATTGCTGGCTTCTAAATATAATCTCACGAAAGATGCTTCCTAAGCTCTAGCAGCATATACGTTTGAAAACAGCGGAGAAAGAGAGAGAAGAGAGAGGAGGCCATGAAAGTGTGCGGGGAGGTTTAGTGCACCGAGCTCTTGTCGGAATGATTAGTAAGTTGACTCGAATCCTAGATGCTTTTGTCTTTACTCGGTATTCGAACGCGTTTGAACGCGAACGTCGAACGCCGGACGCCGGCGCTGTGCGTTCGAATGTGTTCGAACAGCGAGTGGAAACAAAGGCTGCTAGCTTTGCATCTACCCACTAATCATGGCAACTAGAGCTCTGCTCTGTGGAGTCCCCGCGCGCGTTGATCTTATCCTTCCCCTCAGTTTATTCCGCTACAGTTAGGCCTAAATGTACACCTACCGAATGCCGCTGCTAATTTTGACTCATCGGACAAAATATATTTCCTCTAAGACGGGGATGCCCGTATATTAACGCACACATAAATCATTCTCGAGGATCATACAAATACAAGGTACAGTAGTTGGTGCTGTTGTGCGATATCTATATCAACCACCGTAATATTCCGAGGAATGCCCCGCCCCGGAAAGATAGCCCACCCCTACGTTTCGGCATAATTTTCTGTTTTAAGAGATAGCACACTTTCTAGTAATTGCAGCGTATGGGCCCGTGGTGACTCCGGTGGAAACAGTGTTTTGATCACACACTGAAAGTTAGCCCAATCCCTATTTTCACTCAATTTGTGCTTGATTTTAGGTGGGTTATTCCTTCGGATATTACGGCAATTTTGAAAAACGTTCTGTAGCATTACTTGCACTCTCCAATAAAAATGTTAACAACTCGGTACAAAGCGTCCTACAGGGGCGCGGGAGTCACGACGCGAGCAAGCGCTCATTACTTGTACAATTAGACGGTCCGAGATCAAAGATTAAGCCCAGTTTCTCGGCCCGCCAAGATAAACTGCCTTACAGAAACCGCAAGTATGTGTGCGTGTGGCGGCTCTAATAGAATGTGACATCTTGACAATATGACGTTATCAAAATTAAGGAAATAAACGAAAATAAAGCTTTTTGTTTTTGTGGACAACCTTAAGCCTAATATTTGTTAAATCATGCATTGTCATTGTGAGAGCCCGTGAAAGTTTTTACTGTGGAAAGATACATGTCAACAAGATAGATTGCCATTTTTATTTGGTGCACGATATCTTTTTCTTTAAAATAAATTCCGCAGGCGCCCACACTTCACTTTTTGCTTTGACAAATATTCGACCCAAGTGAACGTCGGCTGAACGGTATATATTATTATCCTCAATTATCTTCTGCTCCAGGTAACGTCATGTTCTCAAGTCTTAAGTTTTGTGACCATCCCTGCGTTACTTTGGAACGGAGTATTAAAATTTCTGCAACGTGTAGTTGCAGGGAAAAAAACCTGGGGGAAAAAACGAGCACTTTTTTCGCTCTTTAATTTTGCAAATAAGTGCTATACATGTATAATACATTTTTATGTCTTTGCGGCATCGTATACCCCACATTTTATCGTCATTGACATGGATTGTTCCTTTTAATCTTTAAGAACTATCATTAAACGCAGCTACCCTACAAATGGTTGGCATGTATTAGTATAACCTGTACTACGACATCACAACCATTGGGGTCAGTGGCATATTCAGGGGAGGCTTATGGGCATCCACCCCCCCCCCTAAATCCAGTTGACCCTATAATATATACATGCATTTTGATTTCCCCACTCCCTCTCAGCTCCGCAAGCCATGGACATCTCAGTCACCTCAGCCCTCCCCCCCCCTCCCTCCGAAACAAAAAAATCCTGCAACGCTACTGATGTGGGTAGCTCTGTCAAATACTCTGGCTCATTCTCTGCTTATACTGCATGAGCAGTTCAGGAGCCGTTGAATTTGACATGAGGCTTTTAGAAAGGAACCCCAACCGTGAACTAAACCAAGGTTCGCATTCATTCCTTAACTATCTTGAAGTGTAGCTTGTTCAGGTGTAATTTTAAAACGTAGGTATTATGAATATCAAGTGATGTCAATTTTCAGATTTGTTTCAGTTCATTGGCATATTGGTCGTCAATATGAAAATAATCTGTTTCATTTGTGAGCCACCGTAATATTGAATTTTGAGAAACGAAAGCTAGTAGTGGGAACGGATTTAAAACTCTCGTATGTTGTATTCTTATCATCAGAGCGAAGCATAAAGAAGCATGGTGCAGTTTTTCGTCGCTTAATATTAAGACGAACAATTCGTTAGCCTAAGTTGTTTTTTCTGAGAAACGTAGTCAAAGAGTTAAATACAATTCTGACGCTGTTTTCGCAATCGTAGCAGTTAAATGTATTTTTTTGCGACAGCTGAATGAATGTGATAGAAATATTTTATTCAGCGTAACTTTGTCTTGATGAACAATAAAAGCAAACATGTTTTTGACAGGTCGGTTTTCGTTGTACAACTGTCCTTATAAAACAAAAGGGGTTCATAATTTGATTAAAGCACATCTATAAATCAATAGGATAACTCACCTGTTTATAATTATGAGACCAAAATGATCGCCGGTATCGTTAACATCCGTTTTGTTGTATGTCAAAAACATTGGCACTGCGTTTCCACACAACTGTTCATATGAACCAAACCCTTCAATATGATACACGTAATAACATTACTTTCTCATAAATTCATGAAAGATGAGGCCGCGGACAAGAGCTGCAAGACAGCCTGATTGGTTCCCGGCACCATACAAGAGCACTAAAACAACAGCTAAAACACAAATAACAAACAAAAAATATGTGACTTACATACTGAATAATTCGATCAATATTCAACCAAAATACAAACAAGAAAGAAAACACGTGGTTGGACACAATAAATTATTCCATCAAATGCATGTATCAACAGTTTGCAAATCAAATTTGCATATGATTAAGGGTGGTTAGGGATTGCATGCTCATATCGCGACTGGTAAATCTGTTGAGTAAGCATGGAAGGTCATGTTTTAACATTTGTTTGCCGTAATTCGTTTTGTGAGGGACGAACTCCGAATATTCCGCATGATGGGTGGGGTATGCTTGAGCTTTTCAGTCAGAAATGAAAAGCCATTAAGAAAATTCTAGTTTCTATTTTTCTTGACTTTGAGACAAGTGCTCTGATTATATTTGCAGAAATGATGTGTAGTTATAATTGTAAGCTGCTTGAATGAATCTGTAGTGTGGAATTGTTTCAAAATGTAGCAGATCATTCGGATTTTTTTCTTTTCAAGGAGCAATATCGTATTTAAATTTGAAAACATGGTCGTGCCCTATTGAAGGTGACCTTAACCCATGTATATGAGTAGACGTACAAGGGTTTTTAAATGGCATTTTAGCTTGAGGTATGACAGATTGTGTTGTCAATGAATAAATTGTGTATTAAATCTCAAATTATACACGAAACAACGCCTTTTTATCCTGGAAATTTTAAGTTATAATACATTTTATTATAGTTTACATATTTATATCCGTACTCACATTATCTTGAGATGCACTACATAATAAAGGGTACAAGGTCCGGAAATAAACGCGAATAGAACGAAATATTACCATAATCATAATGGATTACGTTTCAATATGCTAAACAGTACCAAACAAATCTTGAATGTGCACTAAACATTTGTCGAAAAGTAAGTTTGAACATACTTTTCCTACTATTACATCCAAGAGCTTACCTAAGTTATTGCTCAATAAACCAATATGTCAAAAAGTAAATATTTAGAACATCATTTTATCACTTGCACGGGTGCGGTTTTACTAGGTGCAATGTTTGAGCAAGTGAATGTGTAGTCATCAAGACTGGACATGAAAGCACGCAAACTTCAGTACAAAATGATTTCATTAGCGGCCAGCAACAATGTTGGGAACTGGTAACAACTTTAATTAAGCAGAAAAAGACGCATGGGTCGAGAAGTGCCTTGCAGTGCAGCAAAAAGAACGTGTGCTAGTAATATCTACACCTTCGAAGGAGGTTAAAACTCTACTAAGTTATAAGGAATATATTGATTCTGGTTAAGACATCAGTGTTTCTATCAAGTAACTCAATAATTAAAAATAGAATTGGCATTGGCGGAACAATGGCAATAACTAAAAATATGTAACTTGTAATTCAAAACCGCTTCAGATTGTGTGTACTCAGACATTCGCAATATTAATATAAGACATTAACCACCCAGAGACCGCAATAAAAATTCATCTAAACACTGAGCTTTAAAATGTTTTCTGCCAGAGAAAACTTCGCCCTTTCGAGAAGTGCACTTAGCCATTTTTTCGTACCCATACTGGGTGTGGTGAGACAAGGACAGTCAAGAGTGTCATGTGTTCTTTTTTTCAATTAAGTTTTTGCATCAGGTAGAATGACATACACACAAAATAAGCTTAACCTTATTTTAGAAAGATTTTTTTATATATAAACTCGCTTCTCAGAGAGGGTGGAAGAACGACTTTCCCAATGGTGCTTTGACGACAACTTTGAGAGTCAAAGGAATAAAGAATACAACTTGCGACATCGTAGGCAGTTGGTTATAAAGCAAGCAAACTGGTATACTAGAATTGGTTACATTTTTATAAGGGTTTATACCTGAAGGGAAATAGAATGACAAGCTCCTTTTATTCCGCAACCTTTTCATATTAAGGCATTTTTCTTCTACCTTTTTAGACATTTTAGCATTAAGTTTTTGAGCTGAAACATTTTGTACAGGGTCTGTCGTGATTTGTGCAATTTAAATAAAAAAAGGTTTAGCGCTCTATTGTTGTAAGCATTTTTTTTTTGCATTGCGGACCGGAATTTGATTAAGACCGAGCGATTTTAAATCATGCAATATTTGTGTAGAAATTATAAATGTAACTATTTTCGACCTATTAAAGGGACACTGACGGGGTATTTATGCTCGCCAAGGTTTTTAGTTGTACGTGACATATGAGAGCCCTACTACCCAGAACAGAATTTGCGGCTCGAAATTCGGTTTCTTTCCGCCCGAAAACCGCCGATCGAGAACTGGCTGGTTTGAGTCGCGCTCACTTTCTTCTCCGTGGTCACGGGTCGTTTTCTAAGATTTAGACACAACCAACCAAATTTAATCAAAGTCGTGGGTCATTCAAGGCACACACTCAATATTAAAAATACAAAAAAATATGAAACCCACTTTTCTGAGGCTTCTAAAATGCTGCAAAAACGTTGGCTCAAACAAAGTTACAAAGAGAACCAGGAAGCTTTCTGTGCGTTCACTGAGTAATTCTCAACATGGCGTCGTTTCGCGTATTGTCGGGCTCGCGGTATGGACGGCGACGGCAGCGGACGACGAGGTGGGACCTCTACTTCAGCACTGTCGCTCGCGGTACCGGCGAATTCTGTCTTCCTTTAAAAAGAAATTTGGGACTGATCAAAAGAATTGGTATATTCATCCCGTACGACACGCCGGCCACCAAGCCGATTTGCTCGAAGACGTCGCCGAGCCGTCGCCCCTTCTCGTGGCTGAAGTCACCGCTTGCGGAAACGTCAAGCACGAAGTGCGCGCTTCGAGTTTGAATATGCACGCGTACGATTTCTTTTCTAGGTGCGAATGTGGCCAATGCGTGGTGCTGCCCAACTTCGAGCCAGGCGTGCCTTTGCTGGAGGAAAATCGGAAGCAAACTTTCGGACCTACAGTCGACCGGCTGCATCACTGCGAAGAGTTCCCCCAGTAGCTCAGTAGTAAGATGCCCGCTTCGCACGCAGCGGACATAGGTTCAATCCCGCGTGAAAGCGCACCTTTTCTTTTCTTTTTTTTTTCAAACATTTTGCGATATTTACATTTCTTTTTTACAATTATCACTGAAAAAAAATGTTGTGGACGAAACGTCGCTGAACTTAATGGTTGTGGGATTCCCTTTTTGACACCTCCGAACTCAATGTAGTCACTTTCCACAAAATGCGAGCATATAAATCGGGCTACGTCCGCTTTCTGAGGTGCACGTAAATGTTCTTGCAGGAATTGCAGCCAGCCATTGGTCCCGATCCCGTATGATCTTTCGGGAACTTGTGCAGACTCTGCCACACAATGCCACTTTCGGATGCAGGGCATGTGAGGCAGCTCTCCACGCAACATCATGGGGTATTCTTTTCAGAGCCGGTCATGGCAATTCACCACAGGCACTCACTACTCATTTCCAAATCTTCAATGTACAAAACAACTCATCTTGAAGTGCAGAACAGCGAGCGGAACAAACATAACTGCAAAGGAATCGCACGGCAAACGGTTCCCGCAAAACATGTCGTCTGCTGCGCGCGGCCAAGAATTAAAAGGAGGAAAAAAAAACATACGGTCGGGTGTAGCCACGTGACTTCCTGCAATCTCTCTCTCTCTCTCTCTCTCTTCTCCTTATACTCTTCCGACCTCCGTGCGCAGATTTCAGTTTTAGTTTCGAGCAGTTGCGTTTCTTGGCTTTTTAAAAATTATACGTGACCCTGTAGCAAAATATTAATTGGGTAGAAATATCAGACTTGATATCAAATTCCTAGGAGACGGCTGAAGCCTAAGATTTTGCAATAGCACCAGCTTGTCGTCGACGGCATTAACTCGTTCCTGGCCATGAGAAAAGCAGCAATTTCCAAAGGATCCGTACAACCGCTCTTATTTACCTAACTAATTTGGGTATGCAGAAGTACGACACATCTAGAAGTGGCAAACTAGTTGTTCTTTCAACAAAAGAAAAGGTTGCTAAAATGTGAGGAAAAGATAAATTTCAAATGTATTTTTTAAATACAAATGTACTTGTGGAAGGGGTATAAATGACGAAACTTCTAGCAGCTATGTCAGTATTAAACAAATTTAAAATAAAACTTTCGAATATACAAAATGGTTAACACCCACTGCTATTAATTCCCAAAGTTAGTCTACTCTAACGGACGTTGTCTATTTTTTGGTCCGTCTGATAGTTAGCCTCCGTAAAACGTTGCTTTTCAAAGAAGGAATGCTTATATTGGTGAAACACAGATAGTACACCTCACAACCAAAGCAGAATGCTTTCTTTGTGTTCTACCTTGCTTTTGTGATAGCCTTGATTGCAGTTCCTTTATATTTAGCATTTTTTTCCACCTTGTCTGGGAACATAAAATGTGCACGTCGGCTCAGGATAGCCTTGCATATTGTAGTGATGCTTAGCGACAACCATCACTTAAGTGATTCCTATAACATCATTCAATGTGTCCCCAGAGCTCTTGACGTCTAAATTATATGCCACAACACAGATCAATTATGTAAATAATGTAATTTTTGTTACAAAGACTGATGCAAGCAGTCAGTCATGTTAGACAATCGCAACCACCGTTCCCGGGACTATTTTTGGCAGCACACCAGCTTGTGAACAAGCTCAAAGCTACGTTGAAACCGAAACTACAGTTCATCGGCCATCCACAAAATTGTGGAACATAGTTTTCCGCACTAAACTTAATTCTTTGACGGCGATTAGAAACCATCGATTACCCATGATCGATGGCCTCTGGGCGCGGTTAGGAAAGAGTTAACTTCTATAATGCGTCTCCAGTTCAGAACTCAGTCGATCTCAAAACGTCGTCAGGCAATGCCCTGGTGCCCAATTTTGATACGATGAACGAATGCCTAAAAACCGTAGAACCATGTCCAATTCAAGACAAGTTTTTCAAAGATGGCTCATCTTAGAGGATTTGCATTAGCAGCAGCTTGTGTTCGATGGCTTTAAAGTTTGTATTCCGATCACCAGTTAATAAGTTAGCAGATCTCAAAAATGTTCCTGGATGAGGCGAAGGTGCCCGAATTTGAAATGATGAACAAAGGCCTGAAGACAGTCGAACCATGTTCACTTCGAGACAAGCTTCGTCGAAGCTGGCTCATTTTAGAGGATGTTCCATAACGGCAGCTTGTAGTCAAAAGTTCTAAACTGTATTTCATCACCAGATAAGAACTCGGCTGATCTTAAAAAGTTCCCTGGCGAGGAGCAGGTGCCCAAATTTGAAAGTGTGAACGAATCTGTAAAAAATGCCAAACCATCCCCACTTTGAGACCGGGTTTCTCAAAAAGGACTAATTTTGAAGTATTTTTCCTCTACCAAGACGCGGTTGAGGGCTCTAAATTTTGTATTCCGCTTTTAGTTGAGGACTGAGTTGTTCTCAAAACATCCCTTGGCGAGGTGCGGGTACCCAAATTTCAAACGATGAAGGAGTGCGTAAGCACGGTCGGAACATCCCCTCTTTGAGAGGACGCTACTTGGTATGCGTTGATTCTTGAAGATTTGGCATGATGTTTGCGAATGCTAATTTTTCTTTTCATCCATGTTTTCGTACCGCCAGCCTTGCTCCTGTTGCACGAGTGGCAACTTTAGTGCACCACCACGTTTCCCATGTGCTGCGGTTCTTTCTCAAATTTACTGATTTAGAGTTTTTCATCAAATGTTTATCAAATTATAGTTCATTCGTGATGATTAGCCGCCTATATAACGTCCCCCTAGCCGTACAACTTACGTTGTTATACTGCATTAGCTTAATGGATCCTGAAAAACGATGTGAAAAGCCTAAAATAAACACCCTGTATATATGATATAAAGAATCAAACTTTCTATATTGTGGTACATTCGGACTTGGTGTAAACTCCCCATAAGCGATATTTTATATACATCGTTTCAGCTTAAGTCCAGACGCAGCCGACGCTACGAGCTAATTGGGACCAATCAGGTAGCATCAAAAGCGCAAGTCAAAGGGCCTTTTGTGTTTAGGATTGGTTCAGCGATGATAGAACACTTACAGAAACATGACGAACACCATGACGGTGCGCTTCTGGCATCGTCTGATTGGTTTCAACTACTCGAAGTTTCGGCTGCGTCTGAACCTAATGGTGAAACGAAGTATAGGCAACATTTCCACGTGTGGTAGAGTTGGTAACGCATGCGGCTCTCACGCAGTGGAATGGGGTTCGAATCCCGCTCGGCCCGGACTCTTTTCTTAATATTTCTGTACTCTTTTAAGCAATCCCAGCCCATTCCCGGCTGTGAGCGAGTGTTCTTGTTCAGAACATTCCTGAACGCGGCGCGTGTATAAAGTAGCGATAACGCGCTGCTTCGGGTCAGTCACCCTCCCGTCGCCGACGCAATATGCGTAGCACTTTTCTCTTTAAGTTTATGAGTACGCAGTCGCCTCATTCAACGTTTATTTTTTATTCTAAATTCATCTACGCTTTTTGTTGGTGACAACATTGCACCATGCGGAAAGTGGATATAAATCAATGCGTAAAATCGTTTGCACCTGAAATGCATAAGGCGACAATCCATCTTTATAGATATGTCCTGTGGAATCAACCGCTAATAATAGGGAGTTTTAGAATAGCGCACGCTAAAGCTTTGCGTACGCAAAGAATAGCGTCGTCGCCACTGCGCATGCTCCGAACGCAAACCAGGTTTTGCGCTTTGCGTGCGCAATTTTAGCGTGCGCTATTTCTCGGAAATAGCGTGCGTACGCAAAGAGTCTTTGCGCTTCTCCAAGGAGGATTCGTGATGAGAAGTTGGCTAAAGCCAAGACGAGCAGAGTTAAAAAAATGGCGGCTTCCAGGATTATGTCGGCGGCTGCTTTGGCGGCGTCGTGAGTGCGACGTCGGCGGCATCCTCGCGACTGCGATTTTCAATACGGGACGACATTGTACTCGGTTTGGCAACGATCACCGGCAACTTGATGCTTGTGACGCGCGAACATTTCTCGGCGAAGGTACGATGTGCGAAGGTCAGTACACGAGACCTCTCTTGCCGAGGCGACGCAAGCGGACACGACCGGTCAACCGCTCGCGTCGCATTCTCATGTTTAAACAAATCTAAAATGGTACTCTGGACCAAAAAACTTGTTTTTTCTAAAGTTACAGCATTTCGTGTGTGAAATAAAAATTGTGACTGTATCTTGGTGGCGTCGCAAGCGCGAGATGCTTGGGCTTTTGCGTCGCGACATATATTTTATGCCCTATACTCACAACACAGTTATCTCCAGAGGTATCGAACTATATCGTACTCCAACTCGACTTTACCGAATTGTCGAATACGCGATGCTATAGGTTCTGCGAAAGCGTTTAGAAGTTTCGATGTTCTGCCTTTGATCATAGATCGTCATGACATGGTAGGGGATGAATGATAAAGTTGTCAGTATGTTGCAACCGAAAGACACTCATTATATCAACGTTTTTTATCCTTAAAGTTGCTGTTTCGTCTGTTTGTTTTTCGCTCGGCACACACTCTGCTTCGGCGGGAATTCACATACGGCGTAAATGTTGAAGGTGAATACGCCCCATGGGGGCGTATTCACCGCGCAACATCGTGGATTTCACCATGTTTATTTGCGTGTTCTATCATAGTTGTACTAGTCATAAACAAACAAGGCCTAGTAACTTGCGCTTTTCACGCTGCTAGATTGGTCCCCTTACTTCGTAGCGTCGGCTGCGTTTGAACTTGAGCCGAAAAGAACTATAGAAGTACCGGTCGCAATTTTCTGACCGTGGTTTTGATATGTTTTTCTACGCATCGCTCAGAACGACCGACGTTACGGAACCTTATGTCCCGAATGATGACTGGCGTGGTGGAACGATAGGCTCGACTTATATTATGATGTTGATTGACTCCAGATAACATTTAACTGGGGGTAAACGGTCTTCATTTCTTATTCACCTAATATTTTTACATATGTCATCGCCTAATTCACATGGTATAAACGAATTGAAAATATTCTTGGAGAGAAATATAATTTTAAAACTAAGGAAGACAAATTCGTGTATATGAAGAGAATGCGTCAGCATGACCCTTGGGAATTAGCGCCACACACATCCCCTTTGGGAAACGCTAAACCTGACCCTTCACTTTTCTTCCTTTAACTTTCTCTTTTGCCTTTATTTTTTTTTTTTGCTTCATCTATTTTTTGTTGTTTCTATTTCTGGCTGCTTCTTTTTTTACTTCATTACAGGGTCAGTGTTAGCGTTTCCTAAATGGGGACGTGTGTGGCATTTCCCAAGGGTCGTGCTAACGCATTCCCTAAGGATTCACCAATAGAGCTTCATTTATACACGATGGGGAAAACAGCTCAGAAAACGCGGACGGCTGAAGAGAACATACACGGCAGGCAGTACAGTGTTGTCCTGTCGTCTATGTTCTATTTCGTCGTCCACGTTTTCTGGAAACAGATTCTCTGTCGTGTATGTTCTCTCTCGTCGTCCGCGTTTTCGGGGCTGTTTTCCCCATCATGTATAAAGTGAACCAACTGGCCCTTTTCACCACCTGATCTTCGTTTACTTTTTCTTTTGCCGCGTACTTAAACCAGCGCTACTATACTCCGTTTCATCATAAGTCCGGACGCAGCGGACGCTACGAGCTATCCCAGCCAATCTCGCTCTGTGGACGTAGTCGCTCGATATGCGCTTTCCGCGCGTCGCTGTGCTCCCTCTCCAAGGTCACGCGACCCACACACGGCCTTGGATTGGCTCCGATGGCTCGTACCATCCGCTGCGCTCAGACTTAAGGTGAAACGGAGTATACCTGGTTCACAGTACTCCATTTTGTGGCACAAACCAAGGCATACGCGCTCCGCACACCTGCAAGCTCAGACTCGTCCCAGCATCCGCGCGCGCATTGGCTTCCGCTCCGTGACGTCAGATCTTATTTTCCTCGCTGCGCCGCGCGCGCATTGGCTTCCGCTCCGTGACGTCACTTCTTTCCCTCGCCGCGCCGCGCGCATTGGCTTCCGCCCCGTGACGTCAGATCTATTTTCCCTCGCTGCGCCGCGCGGCATGACTCCGCCCGTGACGACACTTCTTTTCTCCTCGCCGCGCCGCGCGCGCATTGGCTTCCGCCCCGTGACGTGGCCTCCCTCTCGCCTTTAACCTTCACTTCTCTCCTCCCGCTACGCGGCACGCTCCTTTCCAACGTTTTGTCCACAGAAGGACGCCGTCAGCTTTTCCCTCTCATGTGGCTACTAATGCTAACGCATTAATAAAATTAAATCTTCGTACACAAAAAGTCGTTGATAATGAAGAGGTGGACACTTGCATTTACATGCACCTCCGGTGTGGTCCTGTCTAATAGTAAATAACCTAAGTAATAATATTTGGGAATTTTAGACGAGAGCACTCAAAAGCTTTGTATAAAGAAAAAAAGAAGTCGTAAGTAGTGCGCATGCGCCGAGCCCAAACCGCTGGCGCATAGCGATGGCAGTATTTCTTTGAGCATGCAAACATTTGGCACGCGATTCTAAAACTTACGTTTAGGATAAGTTTGTATTTTCAGAAACAATGTCTGGGGACAAGTAAGTTATTCTTAAAAGACTATTACTTGTTCATTACGTCGCCTATATTTTATGAAAAGAAAAACAACTTTCAAACATATGACACCGCGTGACCGAATGTATGCGAAATTTGCAAGCCTGTATCTTATTAGGTAAACGCATTCTTGTACTTCTCTTGAAATATCTACTTTACACAGAGCTATAAAGTGATATAAAGTATCAAGTATTTTGTTTTACAAAACCGTTGTTTAGTTATCAATACTTAAAAAGAAAAACTTTCTGAACATTTTTTTTTTGTTTTAGTTTGCGTTATCCACGTTAATTTATATGGGCCTCCATTCCCATAAAACATGTTGCATATATTATTAAGGAAGGAGTTACGGCCCCTCTACGAGCCCCTTTTTTATTCTGCACAGAGCCTCCCTCTGCGTGGTGTAAACATCACCCGATGTGCAGCGGCGTTACGAACACCAGAGGCATAGTTGCATGGAGGCACAACGCTCATTCAATGACGCCACTTAACTTTCCAGTCCTTCGTCGATTTTTTTCTTTCTTTAGACATAATTCGCTAGTGTTCCGCCTTCTCCTCGCCCGCCATTGGTCAGAGAAGAAACTAGCGTGGCCTGTTCCTATACTCCGTTCTACCTTACAATGGATCACAGAGGACACCGCGAGTCATTCAAGTCAATCCAATGGCATGTGAGTGTGACGTGGCCTTCGAGAGGGGTGCAGTGATGCCTTGTCACTTGGTACGTTGAAATGGCTGAGATGGCTCGCTCCGTCCACTGCAGTCTATTGTATCTAGAAACGGAGCATATGTCTAGAGAGATGAATCAAACCGTTTTGTCCGCAGACTCATCCATATGAAAGTACTACCCTGGGAAGGTTGCGCAGGGAACAAATAGTCAACCAAGTACAACACCCTCAGGACCGTAGGAGCCACAAAG
>JAZHYW010008020.1:0-56983 GCA_037355805.1 Ixodes ricinus | reverse complement strand
ATCTCCAGCGTTGCGGGCACGTACGCGTTACGCTAGCCCTTATGTTGAGTACCGCGTATGCGCACCCCCGACCCGCAATTTCTTTGCGTACGCAAGGCTCTGCGTGCGGTCCATTAAAACTGTATAATAAAAGTGGAGATGCATAAAAAAAGATGTCCTTTCGCCTATAACGTGGAAAGAAGTGAAACCAGTAGCTGTAGCACGTCCGCTCGATGCGGGCGAAGGGAGTGTCGTCACGTACTTAATTGCTTTGACTTTCGCATTAATGACGGGAAAACCTGCGCCGACGCGAGCAAAGGCGCAGGTTTTCACGATGTCTGTCCAGCGGTGAAGGAGGAGGTCACGTTGACGTTTAACGATGAGCGGAGAGGGGACGCATGCAGAGAAACGAGGCGGTGCAAGGCAATGCGATCTGACAGACCGCATTTTACGTTTTGAGTTGCGTTCGATAAGTACAGTTGTTATAGATCCCTTTCGGTAAAAGAGCGCCACCTGTCGCACGGAAAGAAAACTAGCACCCGACGCCATCTTGACAGGACACCGCGTCGCTCAATGACAATCTCCGCACGTTTCCATATGTTGGAATACCACTACGGTACGTTCGCACTTTGTTGCGTAAAATCAGATGGAGAGTGGTTTGGTTGCCCGAATCGGTGAAGCAACTGTATCTGTCTTGTTCCACCGTGATGTCCAGACTAAAAGTCAGCCACGGTCAGGGTGGCGACTGCCCGTTCGACGTGGCGAGCCGGTTTGCCACGGAGAATTGCAAGTGGGACTGATACACCCCAAATAAAGTAACAATTGTTATTCATAAAAGTATGCGGCTATCGGTTTTGAATACGGCTTTATTCGGCTTGGGGATTTACTCGTAGACACGGAAGGTAGGTGACATTACGGCCTCGTGTGCTTCTCTGGCAGATTGGAACAGTTGATTAATTATAGCGTTCAGACTGCTAAGTACACTTTAAAATCACGTTATCACAATTTTTTTTTGTAGGCAATTAAAAAAAAAATCGCTAGGCAATAGACCGATCTTCACTAAGCGTTCGGCGCATGCGTGACACCGCCATAACTTTAGTTCATAGGAGGCAGACGGCCGTGCATGCTATACTCTGTTTCATCTCGGGTCCAGACGCCGCCGATGCACAAGCACGAGCTGTGGCCCTGAACAGTGCCTGTACTGCACGAGCGCGCGTGCTTGGCAGGGACGCTGGAAGCCCGGAGCTCGCGCTTGTAGCATCGGCTGCGCTGGGCCCAGGCTGAAACGAAGTATAGGGCTCGTACCGTCTCGTGCTCCACACGCGCGGAGCTCCAACGGGGTTGTCGCACGTCCAGAAAGACTAAAGTTCCCTCGATGCATTGCGGCAGCGGCGGCGTAGTCAAACTGGCTGGATGAGATCGGTCTATTCTGTTACATACGTGAAACGCTTGAGTATCAGAAACGTTTAGCGGTGCTCACGGTTTCCAGAATCCAGGCGTCTACATTCACGGCGCTCTTACAATTTATAGTTGTTCCTAGAATGGAGCGATACTACCGCTAATCGGGCTGATAAACTTGGGAATCTTCCAGAGCCTTCCAAACTTTCGAGCTCCTCTACCTCAGCGCGCACAGGTGGTCGAGCTCCTCCTCGCCCACGTCACTCCTCCTGCCTACCCCTCATTCCCATGACAGCCCCGTTAACCAATCAGCGTCGAGCAGCTCAGTTCCTCTCTTTCCCACCCGTCAACCAATCAGTGTTGAACCTCGCGGCCACGCTTTTATCTGGGCTTCACGAAATGACGAACACCTAGCTAAAGAACGCTTCACCCTAATACGTGTAACAATTGTTTTCCAAGCTGATGGATCGATTTAGCAACTGCGTTCTACAACGCACGGAAAAAATTATTCGACCGTGAATACGACTTATTGAACAACAAATTATAATTGGTTTCGTGAAACAGAATTCACGGTAAGCACTTTATTTGTGTGTGCGGTGCAAATGTGATAGCATGTGGCACAACCTAAAAACATCCCAGTCAGAATTGCAATATACTCAAATTTGGCTTTTAAATAACCAATCTCCACAGATGAGATGTGATATAGCGCCATTCAAGCAAACGGAAAGGGACACTGCCTTCACAAAACTGCTTCTAGACGTGAAGTCTACCTGCATCGGGCGCTGTCGGCAACCTACTAGCGAGTTCGGCAGCCAGAGGGACTCGGGAGCACAGCGACTAGCAGTTGGCGGGCCCGTAGTCACCGGACATGCCGACAACTCTGCACTGCTTGTTACACAAGCTCGTGACAGGTCGGGAATACGCTTTAGAATAACCGGATGATGCAACCGCAAGCCTTTCAACTCGCGTAGTAATGAAGACTCACCTTTCCCAAAAAGGTGGCTGCCAGCCTATCACCGGAACATTTGTAAAACGTCGAAGGAACTAATCCACTCTCCATTTTAATAAGTTCTTGGCACCACGCACTCAGTCGCGTGTTCTTACTCCGAGGAGAAAAAGAAGAAAAAAAATTCTTAGCGCGTGATAAAGAGACAGCAGTTGTATTTCACCCACCACATCATGAAACTCGAAAGGGGCGACGTAAACAAACCGGGAGCAGGTCCTTCAAGATGGCATCCGGTGCCCATGTGACCAACCAGATCTAGTTTTTTTTTTTTTTTAGATGCGGAGCATCTCTGGTTCGGGTCTGTGTCCCGCGGCGTCGTAGTCCGCACTCGCACTACGCACGCGCAACTCTCCTTCCCTCTTCCAACAGCTGCGCGTTACTCTCTCCACTCTCTCTCTACCAGCTGCGTGCACTGCGCGTTCGTTCGCTTCTACTCACACCGCGCGCGGACGCGCAACTTCCTCCTCTAGTCTCCTCTCCTTCAAGTGCGAAAAAAAATAAACGGCGAGCGGCGAGCGTTCCAAGTTTCTCTGCCGCGAGCCGCGACGAAGGCTCGCGTAGGGGGTACCGCTAGGGCAGTCGGTGGCGCCATCTCTCGACGTCAGCACGCAACTGACTCTTTCCTCGGAACCAACACGATGCTCCGCATCACCCCATGGTTCCCCTCGGGAAGATGGTGTAGCTCTTTTTTTTCATTGTCGCCAGACTTTTTGAAATGGGTCTTTATAAAACCTTCGAACGTTGCGCGTAACAACTGGATATCGCCAAAGCGGGATTGTAGAACGAGTAACCTTTGAAAACACCTGTTCTGAACGGATCGTTAGCAGACGATGCTTCCTCGTCGTCTGCTAGCGCTCACCTCTCTCCGCGCGGCGCGGCCAATTGGGAACACTCGACTTCTCTCTCCTCGCGCAGGAAAAGAAGTTTTTTTTTTTTCTTTTAGCTTTGTTGCGACGACAGGTTGCAAACGCCGACAGCGAAATCTCTGCATGGTGTCACCGTTAAACCTATCTCTTTAAAAGTGTGCGCTACTATACCAAGAGCCGTCGCTGTCACTTCTTTGACAATTTTAACAAAAATCTGTGGATTTTTTTTTTTTTCATTGTGCCCCGTGTTTACATGGTTATGCAGGATTCGCAGCCCTCTACAACTCCCAGCTCCACAACCGCGATGCCGGAGGCCCAGTTTTGCGCCACGCAGCTGCGCCAGGACACGTCGCGGGTCCTGTTTCCCTCCGCGGCGGACAGTTATTCGTTCGGGACAGGCGACGAGGGCGTCCAGTACCGGGAGGTCATCTGCGTCCTCGACATCAAGTGAGCGCTGGCCAGTCTTGTACATGCATACTCGAAAAAAGTGATAAAAGCAATCGCTAACAATTACAAGTACTCTTGGTTATGAAAGATTTGTTTTCTTAATATTCTTTGGGCTTATTACTGTATTGGAAATGATGATTGCATCGGGTGCCGGTATATTACGTGAATGTGTATGTACTACTGAAAGTTTCTGATGTTCTTTTATGTCTGAAAGCATATCGTTAATTTTCGTGTTTTGCATGTGTGCTTTTCTCTTACGTGTAGACATATTTTTGAGTGTGTAAGTTTTGTTGTAAAGTTACGTGTATTTGTTTGAAAGTGGACATTCGAGAGAAGTTCTCTCTGGTTGGGGAGCAACAATATTAATAAATAAAACATACACCAGCCTCTCCTTTTTTTGTATATTTGTTTGCACTTTCATTTTTTTTTTGACTGCGGAACAATATTATAGAATAATTCCTTGTATATTAGTACGCCATTTTTTTCTGCTTTCCCTAAAGAATTTGATAACACATATGAAAAGTTTTTTTATTGTACGTGTACTTCGTTTTTATGCAATTTGTTGTACTCCTAGAGGGGGCTAGCTAGGGCCTTGTCAAGCATCACGCCTTTTGCCTTAAGTCCCCTCTGCGGACAAAATCCACAGGAACAAATAAATAATGAACGAATGAATGAAACTTCGATTACTCGGTTACTTACGAAGTAAACTAATTGGCGGTTAGTTGAAAAAGTAACTGTTACCTTTACGACTACTTCAGAGTTTCAAAACCAAATTTGTCTGTCGGTGTGAAAACGGGTCTTTCGTTCTGCATATTGGAAGCGGTAGTTTTATAGGGCCATCCAACCTTACGGAGTCGCGTAAGCACGGAATATGTAGGTCGGTCAGTCTGTAACCGCTAAACGAACTTGAAAAAAAAAAGAATGGCAACCGCTATTAAAAATTGAACCCCTGTCAGAGGCGTAGAAACAGCGATTGCACAGCTAAGCCATTATGCAAGCTGGTAGCCGGCACCGTCGTGCATATATTGTCAAGAATGACGAGGTGACGAAACAAAGAATAACTGATGTAACTGAAACGTTGAATGGGGCGAACTCGTGCCCAAAACAAAGAAGGAAACAGAAGATAACAATAGAGCGCCGCAGGCGTCGGGGTCGGCGTAGTACAGCAGGACCGAACGCTGGGGCGAGACTGACTCCCGGCTTGCCGCGCCTTGGAGCACCTTGTGCCGCAGGTCCTTAGGTAGGGGTTTCTTGAGTCATTGTTTGCTGGCATCCAAAGCCCGCTGTTAACCGTCTCTCTTGCCTTAGCGGACACAGCACACCCAGCCGGGAAAGCTGAGTCACAGTCCGTAGCAGCACGAGCCTGGCGGTGGTTGGCTTGAAATAGTAGGATGACTCACGCAGTGAAGTTCAACACATATTCGAATGCGTCTGCGGCTGCGCCCGTAATATTGCACGGCTCAAGGGTGCGTCATCAGCCGACGTGAAAGTGACCCGCTGCTCTGGTGATCCAAAACCCAGGAAGGAGGTCAGACGTGACCTCGCTGTGCCGACCCAGACTCCGTACACCTGCAACTCGTCTCGAGCGTGCTGTTTCTCGGAGAGCTCGCACCTGTGCCGGCAATATCAGGTCGCAATCCACGAGGTCTCTATTTGGAGTATGCAAGGCGAAACTTGAGGACTGCAATCCATGCGTCGGTGGCGGAGGGACAGCAGGAAGGACCTTCACAACAGGGATGCCACCGTATCGTTTTTTCAACCGTAACAGAAGATAAGACGTGTGTTCCAGGATGCTTCATGTGGTCCACCATTCTCGAAAAATCCTGCACGATCTTCAACGAGGTAACCTACAACGAAAATACGTATTGTCCTTTCATACAGCAGCGTGGTAAAGTTTCATGTTCAAGGCGACACCTACAGATAAAGAATACCAGTTCATTCCACCGTGACGTCATCTGATAAATGTTGACAGGGGCGTCCTTATTGGACAGGGGCGTGGTGACGATTTGATGGAATTTAGGATGACATAGAATTTATTTAGAGGTCGAAGTCTTTTCGCATCCTTCGTCAGACAGACAGGATGTCAGAGAAGGGACCGCGGTCAGTCCTTGATGGAACGTTTTTTTGAGTCCATTGAAGACTCCTCGTCGTCCGAAATCACTACCTTCAAGGCAAAGTGCCAAGCCTACGGGAAAGTAATTTCAGGATCAAAAACTTCCACTTCCAACTTCAAGCTTCATCTCATTTGGCGTCTCAAGCAAATTTGAAAAATGTATTGCAGTATCAGTATTTCTGTATTATCTGCCTCCCTAAAATGTATTCCTGTATTTGTATTTCCAAATACTTTTTGCCTCTATTTAAAATGTATTTCCGATACGTATCGCGATACACTTTTACAGATATATTTCAGTATCAGTATTTTAGCTACTATTTTAATGTATCCCAGTATTTGTATTTCCAAATACATTTTTGAGTATTTCTGCCCAACCCTGCCCTGGGGCATGCAGCCGTCTTTCGTTTGGACGGTCGTGGTTTGGACTGGACTGGTTTGGACTGGATTGGACTAGTTTCGTGAGTCCGCGGCGCTGTTCCTCGCCGTGCACTTTGGAGAAAAAAAAAGGTCTCGTAGTGGTCCCTAAAGGAAGGAACGCTCTTGTAACCTATGTTCCTTTAGAAAGGGAGAAACTTTCGTCCTGAAAGCAGGGGAGCAAAGTTCCTCCGTCGCCTGCATCTCATTATGGCGGCCCCGAATCGAGCAAATCGAGCTCAATAAGGCTTAACGAGGACGCTACGTCTATTGTACGGGGCGAGAGGAGCAGCAAATAAGAGCGTAACACGAGCTTTCCGCGAACTGTATTTATTTCCGAAGCCAGCTTCCCCCCGCAGGTAAAGAAACTTGCGTTTCGAAAGCAGTCACTCAGTCTTCTCGTCGTCAGCACTGCGATGTTAAACGGAGACAACCGATACCCAGTTACTTCGCGCACTTTACGTCTTACCTTTGCTATTCCTCGAGCCACAGTTCCTTCGTCAACAGAACATCACGGAGGAGTGGTAAACCATTCGCGAAACCAAAAGCCGCTCTCAAAAGAGCGAATTCGAAGCAGCGGTTGCAAGATAACCAGAAATTATCGCGGCGCGTGAAAAATTAAAACGCTTGCCACCAGATGGCAGGGTCAAGCAGAGTAATTGCAAGTAGCTCAGCTAGGTAGCTAGCGCCATGTTCATGTTCTACAAAAAATATTTTTATTTGCTCATCTTTGCGCTTTGGGTCCATCGGGGAAACGGAACAAATGGTCCCGGAACAAATTGTCCCGGAACAAATGGTCACGGAATAAATGGTCCCGAAACAAATGGTCCCGGAACTAATGGTCCCAAGTACAAACTAGGAAAAAATGGTCCCAGATAAATATCGCCAATGTGGCTTCTGCGTTTTCGGATAAATCCGATAAAATCCAATAACACTCGCCGAATTTCGAGGCTGCCGGTTGCACGAACTCGACCGGTTTTCATATTTTTCTGGGAAGCTCAGAAATGTTTTGCGCTATGGAAACCTAATGCACCTATAAAGGCATCGAGCTCCGCTCGTTATGTGTGCTACCACCACGCGTCATGACGAGATGGAAGTAATTCGAGTTTCATGGCTTCAACAGTATGACCAGGGGAGGCACTCACTTGATCGAATGACGTTTTAGCGAACGCCCACGTTTCACCGAATGACACTTTAGCGAATAGTCGGCCGCCGCGAAGCGGCGTTTACGGGTGGGCCAAGTGGGTTCACAATTTTGTAATGAGCCGCCGCAGACTGTCGCCGCGAAGCGGCGTAAGCGCAGCGCGGGGGGGTGGGTTAACACGCGCCCCTGTTATTCGCTAAAACGTCGATTCGCTCATGGGATACGGACCCGACTAGGGGTACTCATTTTCGTTTCAAAACAGCCTACTGATATCATAAATATTCTAAAGCCCCTTGATATGAAAGTACTAATAACTCCTATGATATAGTATAAGGTTACTAAATTAGCATTTAGGAGATAACTCTTGGACAGTATTCATTTCGAAATATTCTGACAATTTTGAATAAAATTAAGTTCAATACCCGACCACTTTCTTTGAAGTAACCGGCCTTAAATATAGACAAGATACTTCATTCCACCAGGAAATCACTGATTGCATAACGGATGAAGATATATTGCATGGTATATTTTAGTTTAAAAACAATCTTCTTACGGGACCATCATTTTTTCCTACCTTGGACTTGGGACCATTAGTTCCGGGACCATTTGTTCCTACACCCGGTCCATCGGGCACCTTTATTATACACACATATGGGTACATTACTCATAGTACAAGCATCAGCTGAACATATACATTGAGCGCATACAGATACACGGCACATACAAACATCAATACAACAGCACACTAGCCCGATTACCACTTCTGAGCGCTGCGTTTCCCCCTTTCATACACTTCGTATTGAAGGTACGGATTTTCTCGGTGACCCTAAGAATAAAACAATATTCCCAGCATGATAATTTTTTTCCACAGTAATATTATACCGCCGAGAGAATTTTGAACGGCTCAGGGATGAATCTCTTAATAAAAAGTAAACGCTGATGCCGTAATTTTTTGAAAGCCAATAAAATAAGCCGCTCTACTGCGGTTCCAAGCCATGTGTTTGCTTCCCTGCACGGCACGTCGTAGCCAGTTTTTCTATTGTCTTATTTGTTTTCCTATTTGTGGGTATTCACTCAGATGGAAGCGACGCTTCACGGGCAGACAAATCGCGTTTCGATCAACTTGAATGCAGTCAAAACCGCGACTTGCGGCAGGTGGTAAGTATACGGAGCTACGCCGTGGTGAGCTCAAAAACTTAGCGCGCCATTTGGAGAGCAGTTTCTGCTGAAACCGTAGTATATTTAAATAAAAATAAAGGATAGCTTTTTTTGTCGATTTCACCTGCGTGTACGGGTGGTCCCGGTGGGTCAATATGTTTTAATGATCCATGCGCAGATTGTCGCCGCGAAGCGGAGTAAACGGGGAGCCCTGGTGTGTTAACACGCGCGCCAGTGATACACCCGCCGTCCCCCACTGCGCCTCCGAAAAGGGCGACCTGCATGAAACGAGTCTGAGCAGTAATTTACGAGTAAGCACTGACGTGACAAAGCGATTTAATTTACAATATATTAAGGCATCGCCTGTTGCTTACGTAATAGCATTTAAAGTCTCTAACCTCAAGAACAACGATGACCACGTCGGTACCGACAATCTTGAGCGACGGCTCCTTTACCCAACCGCTATTGAGTTAGTTGTGCGCATCTAAAGACTTGTACGTTTTCATCTGTTTCCTTGTGAGGTAGCTCATTTTTCTCACGAGGTAATCAATAATGCCACCAATTTTGAAATGAAGCCAGTACTTCCTTCCGCATGTCTTTAGGTTTCAGCGTGAACGGATCGATGCCCCCACACATCACGATTTTCGAGTTGTAGCGACTGCATTCCTGTCCTCTGAGGCCATCTCAGTAATTTTGCGGCGAAAACAGAGCTTCTGGCCTTCGCGTTAGCCATACCAGCACACCACACAACCAAATTGAAAGAAGCCGCATACCGCGAGGGAACAAACAAGTTTCCTCCTCGAACTGGCCTCGAACCATGCCTCGACCGGGTCGCCGAGTCGCGAGCGCCGTCTGCTAGCGGTAACAACAAAATGGCGCGGAGTGGGCGTGGCTGTCCTGGCTACGACACGTGAAAACTACCTATTAAATCTGCTGTAACGGAAGCGGAGGTTTTCTTCTGATTCCGGTCCGCTTTAGCACGGTTAATATTATTGTAATTCGCTTTAATTTATTCTTGCCAGGGGCAAACTTTTTTCCGCTTGACAGAGACGTTGAGCGTTCTCATCTTGTGAGTCGAGAAAACCACTCACGCTCTGCTGGTTGTCGTGAAGGCCTCCGCTATTATTGTACGTTATCAATCTCCCCCCCCCCCCAAAAAAAAAAAAAGAAGATGAAAAGTAAAAAAAAGCTTGAGGTACACTGAAGCACTTCTTATGAGTTGTGAATGCGAAAGCATGCAAGCCGCTCGTCCGCTCCCTTTTTCGTCTGCTGCGTACTTTTCGTCGCCGGTCAGCGCGCGTGCTCCCCTGGGCACGCTGACCTTGGACGCTCCGTGTTAACGGCGCGCTGATGGACACGCAGCGCCATGGGGTGAGCGGTCGTGGAAACTGACGAGCGCAGCGGCCAATGGGAGCCCTGTCGACGCGCGCCAGCCAATGGAACCGAAGGCGAAATCCATCAGCTTTACTTCGCTCCTTTGGGATCGGGGAAACTAGGTGCCGTTTTCGCGCTTCAAACTGATGACGTCAGCTCGCTCCATGGGACAGTTAATGATTTCGCATAATACAACCCCAAGAATCCGGGACATGCCGCCGCTGGCAACTTACGCCATCTCTCGGCAGTCACGTCGGCGCCCCAGCGTAACTCAATGGGCAAAAAAGTTTTATTTTTGTAATTCGGTTAAAACTCCACAAATTTAATTGCACTCGGGGGCCATAATATTGATCTAATAGCCCACTTATTTGAAGAATTTTAGTGCCTCACGACCATTATATTTCCTTCCCGAATCAACAAACCGAATCCCATAGACTCCCATTGAAAACGAGGCCATGACATTCAGCTCCCAGGAAGAAAAGCTTGTAGCCACAGGAGCTTGAAGTCAAATGCGATCGCTTTATAAATCTTAGCTTTAATTGATTCCAGGAGAGCATTTTGAAATTCACGCTCAATTCTGAGTTATCTAGGTCTAAAGCTCTCTAATAACCGAGGGCTGGCAATAGCGTTAAAACATGGTTGGGTCAGCAGAGATCTCACGCCCAAAATATTTCGCAAATCTTTACTATTTTAACGAATGAAATATATATTTCCGATGATTGCACCATGGTAGCAAGATCTTTCTTTTCGAAGGACAAATGAATTCATTTTAGCGCCATACATGTCGATAGCAATTATGGACCAATAAGAGATTTTGCGGTTCCTGTACCATGCCCAAATCCTAGTAAAGAAATCGACGACTTTACACAATTTCTGACTCACACACTTCTGGGAGCTCTAGGTGCTTCCTCTGTACTTTTCGGGTGGTGGGGGGGGGGGGTTCCGTTGGCCGCCCACCAAGAAGAACCGCACTCGCCCGTGATCGGCAAAAAGTTGGCTGTCAGCTTGGACAATTGGACAACCTGTGAGGCTTAAATGCGATATCATTTCCCGCGTGGAGACCTGGCGGAGAGGAACCCCCCCCCCCCCCCGCCCCGCGCGTTATGTTCCCGTGACTCCACGGACCGTGTTCTTATGACCCCACGGATCATGGTCACATGACCTTGTGGACTCCGTTGGCCCACTCTTTAACTGTGGTTAGGTGGTTAATGTGGCGCAACGGACGATGGTCACGTGACCCCCGTAAATTATCGTCACGTGACCATGTCACCAACAATGGTGCAATATTTCTCATACGGGCGCTGTGCTTTTTATTCTTTGGTAGTTCCGCCCGGCTCAGGAAGCCACAGAAATCGCCTGAGAATATCGAATTTTCGTTTAGAATGTAGCTGGGTATGTCTAGTTTCATATTCGAGGAGAGCATTTTGATATTTATAATAATTATTTTTCTGTATTTTTCTAAATTCCCGTCCCTGGCACCGAAAGCCGCGTCTCTTCGCCCTGGAGACTAAGTCCCAACGTTTTTTTTGGCAGTTCCGCCCGGCTCAGGAAGCCACAAACATCGCCTGAGAATATCGAATTTTCGTTTAGAATGTAGCTGGGTATGTCTAGTTTCATATTCGAGGAGAGCATTTTGATATTTATAATAATTATTTTTCTGTATTTTTCTAAATTCCCGTCCCTGGCACCGAAAACGCTCTTCGCCGGAGCAAGTCTTCTTTCAGCCCACTCGGAGACAATCGGAATGATTTCCTATTCAGACAGTTTTATGATTATTTTTGTCGACAGTCTCCGCCCGAGCGTCCACCGGAGAAGCCACAAAAATCGCCTGAGAATATCGAATTTTCGTTTAGAATGTAGCTGGGTATGTCTAGTTTCATATTCGAGGAGAGCATTTTGATATTTATAATAATTATTTTTCTGTATTTTTCTAAATTCCCGTCCCTGGCACCGAAAACCGCGTCTTTTTGCTCCGGAGATTTAAGCCCGAATGTCCCTGGGGCATCTGCGCCTGGTTCAGGAAAGCACAAAATTGCCTGAGGAGGTCCAGTCTCCACTATGGATACATGACGCTAGTCTGGGGGAGTATTTTTATATGTCATCTAATGCTGTTTTAGTGAGCTCTTAATTATTTCGCTCATTATAAATCTGACTATCTGGCGTGAACTAACGGCATGACCTGAAGTAGTTCCATGCCAAATTATGCAATTTTCAGTATCTCTTATTACACAAGGCCCGGGAAATTCGACTACCATCAAAAATCCCGGGCCCTCAGGCAATGATATACTTCAGGACTCTCGGGAGTTCGCACCCAGTTTTTTTTTTCTCTAAGGTTCCACCAAGGCTCAAACATTATTATGGACATCTTATTTTATCTATCTGAGTTTTTTTCCATTCGGTGGCGGTTGTGTATCACAATGCCGAATCAATTATCTGTAGAAGGTGAGGAAGAACCCGGGTGGGGAGATGATGTTTCATGTTTTACAAAGTAAAGACTGTGTCACAGGATTGACTGATATCTCCACCAGACGACTATACATATGCCGCCAAATGAGCTAGTCCAGACCCCATCGAAGAACCGACGGAGCGCGACATTTCTCATGCCGCGCTGCGCCCTAGGCCGTACACCCGCGCTAAGTGCGTGTACAGTCACTCGCAATATGAAGGACCCATTCGCCGATGCACTTTATGGGGCGGCGCTTATTCCACTCTGGCCAGGCGCACTTTATTTTGAGCGACAAGAAAGATAAAAGTTTATTTCATTCTCTCACGTCAAGAAATATGGTCCAGGCATAGGCAAATCCAAAACAGCCTCAAACTGCCTGGTCGAATGGGTCCTTCATATTGCGGGAGACTGTACATCCAGCTACAAGAACTGTAAGGAGGGAAAGTACGCGAGCGAGCTGGCTAGGGAACATCATTGAAAGAAAACCTGAGACTACGACAAATAAAAATTGGGGGGACACTTAGGCTCCGCCTTAAGTGTATGGCGCGATAGCGCAAGGCCGGGTCGTCAGCGCAGGGGTGGAGGAGGGCGGAAGGGCAGGGGTGGCGGAGGAAGGAAGGGAAGGGGGTGGGGGTTGGGGGAATGGAGGGCTTGGAGGGGGTGGATGAGGGGAGGGGAGCTGGGGAGGGGGCCCTCCCACGGGGTCACGCCGCCGCCGACTGCTACTAAGGGAGGGCAAGGGGTGGAGGGCAGGGGAAAGGAGTGGGGGTCAGATAGGAGTAGTGGTGGAGGGGATGGGAGGTGTGGGGGGTAAGGGGAGGGGGATCCCATTCAACACCCGGGTCACGTGACCCGAGTGTTCAGGGAAGGGAGGGACCCGCCCACGAGGTCACGCCGGACGCGGTGACCCGGGTAACTCGACACGGGTCACGTGGCCTACGAAGTCACGCCGGACGCCGACTACTACTACGCCGGCTTTTCCGCTGAACGGGAGCCTTACGCTATCGCGTGAAATAACTCCCAGTCTCAGGTTTTCTTACAAGAACTTGCCTAGACCGATGATACTTCAGTCATTTTACCGCCCAAGCATTAGTATGCTGTGTTTTTTTTCGAAGTGCACTTGCGTGGGCTTTTCTCCTGGCTTATGCGCTTCTCGTGTATGCCTTTTCTTTTTTGCTGGTAACCTACGGAACAAAACAAGTTTCCATCGATCTGTGATAATCCATAATGAAGGGTGTACACTTTTCCGACTGTTCTGACAAAGACGAAAACTCCTGAGTCACTGGGCTGTGGACGCGAATGCGACGTACACCCGTCGTCGATATAAATGTGAACGCCGGACCACCGACTGCTCCGTACTATCAGCGCCATGATGCTGGGGCCCGTGGCGGCTTGCGCACCTTATCGCGCGCTACGCCGAGATTCAGCGTGTGAATCAGCTCAGCTCTGCTGCTGCTCCCTGAAGAAAGTGCGAGAATTGGGTAGGAGCCTTTCGGACGTTATCAGGAGGCACTGTGGTGACTTGATAAAGTAACTATTTGTTTTTTCCTTGAATGCGGTCGCATTTCTTTCGGCTCATTCGGCCACGCTCATTTTTGAAAAGTCGAAGTGGCTTCTGTCATGATACGCTCGAAATATTTTCTTTTGTAAAAATATTTATCGCTATTACTGTTCACTCAATAATAAAGAAAGCATCTGAGTTTTGATGAACTATACCGAGCAACGTCGGCGCTTTTTCACGGGCCAAATGCAAACTATTTGCCGTAAATGACGTGTGCACAGCGCCCACAAAAAGTCGCACAATAGAAATCCACTTTCACGCTCTCTGCAGAGCGGAGCAGTAAAACCGAGGACAGTGTTCGATCCAAGCGCTTAATTTCGGTGAAGCGCCAAGCGCCGATAAGGCTCGATAGCCGCCACGCCCGCCGCGTCATGACGCGGATAGTACGGAGTGGTCGACGGACCGGCCTCTACCTTCATATTAACGACGGGTGTACGATATTTCGCAGAGGGTTATTTCTCATACGAAAGAGTTCCACAGCCCAGCAAACAAAGATGGTATCTCGCAGAAGGCTCTAATTTGAATGGCCCTATATACATTGGGGCCAATGTGCATGGTGTAGACCTTCGATCTTCTGTTAGTTGCCATCTTTATTTGGCTGTGGAGTGCATTTTGATCATGCGCAGTAGCTCTTCCCCCGAAATATCGTACTCCGCACCTGCGTTTACAGTCCAGTCGCTCGGAATTTTTCGCACCAGAGATAAGCGTTTGGAAGGTGTATAACACGAAACAAGTAGCAGGTTCGAGGAACAATGAAGATGTAGACGATAGGTTCTTTCCTTCTACGGACCTTTTGTTCGTTGTTGCAGATCTAATATCCCGAGGTATGATGGCACATCAGCTGTTAGCTGAGTAAGAAAAAGATAGAGAGATGTTTATTTCCCTTCTTTTTAAAGAAAATTGACTTAGTTGCAAAAGCGCGCTCAGTGCGCACACTGTCGATAGGGAAGGGGATCGGGAGAAAACGATGGAAAATATAGAAAGGTTGGGAGGTTTATAGACTAGGTTGGGAGGGATGTCTCAGCCGTCGTCCGCCCGTCGAGTCGCGTTCGATTCGTGTTCACCCCTAAGTTGGCAGTGCGGTGGAAGCTGCGTGCTTGTTGGACTAGTCAACTGTCGGCCTTGCACCACGTGACCACCCTGCTCTCCACATACCACGCGCCGAGAGCGAGTTCAGGCGATAAGAGGCAGGCCACTGATTGGTCTGGCAAAACGCAGCTTCCACCGCACTGTCAGCTTAGGGGCGAACGGAGTATAGTACGATCCAACGTTCAGAACGCACGGCCCCTCGAAGTTAGTAGATATGGAGCAACCTTAGAGCGAATAATAAATATGTTGCAACTGGGGTGGGCGGCAGTTGTGCTACAGAGTTAATGGAGAGCTTTAGCAGTTCGCTTTTTCGCCCTGATAACGGTACGATGCATGCCCAAGGCCGCCGGAGGGGAGAGGAGGTATCGTTATCGGGGAAAAAAAACA
Source organism: Ixodes ricinus (assembly GCA_037355805.1). Classification (NCBI taxonomy): domain Eukaryota; kingdom Metazoa; phylum Arthropoda; class Arachnida; order Ixodida; family Ixodidae; genus Ixodes; species Ixodes ricinus. The sequence goes on along the minus strand of JAZHYW010008020.1, from coordinate 41,601 downwards.
ATCTGCAGTGGAAGGCGGAGCTTCCACTGCACTCTTGAGCTGTCACCCACCATAGTGAGCTTGTTTACAAACAGACAAATAAATAGCTGACGTGCATATTCCACCGTATCACGGCCAAAGCTATAATTGTATCTTTTTAGCAACCACGCGCAATAAAAGCCCGGGGTAATCGCTTTGGATGACGCCTCGGCAGCTGCGCGAGCGCTCGTGCTGCGAGGATGCCAATCTACGCAGTCAGGGCTGCCGTCTCACGCTAGCGCAGCTTCCGTGGTTAGTCCATGTTAGCGTGAGACTGCGAAGTACTACTGAAAAGGTTGTGCGAGCGCGAGCGGCTAGCCTTGACAAACTCGACTGAAGTACTCTCTGCCCGAGCGCTCGCGCAGCCACCGAGGAGTGATTCAAAGGAAACGGCTCGGGCCTTTAGCATGCATGGCTAACAATAGTCCATGCTGAGGTGAGACAAAGTTTAGCCTGAGCCAAGGCGCCCTAAGCCAGAAGACCCTCTGTAACAGGCTCCAGTGATAAGAGAAAGCCCAGCCTGAAACAGAGCACTTTTAGCATCGTTTTACCTTATGTCCGATGCACTACCGCCGGTGCGAGGTAGGAAAACGCAGCGGATTCGGCTCGCGCTTCAATACTTCGTCTAACCTTAGCATGGGCTATTGTTGGTCGCGTGCTAAAAGCGCGAGCTATTTGCTTTCGACGACACCTCGGCGGCTGCACGAGGGCTCGTGTGGCTTGAACGCCAATCAAGGCTACCGTCTCGCGCTAGAGCGGCCTCTGGGGCCAGTCCATGCTAAGGTGAGACGAAGTATAGCTTTAACTTTGCTCGGTTTAAATTTGGCTTTTTAGCGATGGAGCAATAGTCTTGAGCGTTAGCGTATCACTTTAAAATGCACATTGGCTGCGGGAGAAGCAATTACACATTGCACGTCTGCGCTAGGCGCGCCCAGCTGTGACCTTGAGAGTTTCCGAGGTTCGGAGCTGTCTTGAGCGTGTTATCAGTGCTATGCCCTTACTGCATTACGATGTCTCCTCTCCGGATTCGAAGATAAGATTGGCGGTGCGGGCGGAAACAGAGGGCACATTGGAAATTGGAAAAGTGATTTCGCTCGGGGCTTAGGCGCCACATGTCGTCGCGGAATGGAACTAAACCGAATGTCTCGGATTCTTGGCCATGAAAGAAAAAAAAATGATGAAGAGACGACAGAGAGAAAACGAGGAGGAAAGCCGTTCTGTTTGCGTGGTTGACGTCCAAACGGACTCGTGTGCCACAACTTTCACGTCTTTTGAGAGAAGCAGAGCGCTTTTACGCCGCGAGCATTCGCTGTGTCTTGTTTTGGCACCACTCAAGACTGTATGGTTCACTCAGTGGTGCAACGAAACGGCGTTCTAAAGAACAACGCTCCTGGAATACGTCCTTAGGAGAAACGAAAGAACGCCGCCGTTTCGTCTTGCGTCGGTGGAATCTGAACGGGAAGGAAGTCGTTACGTTTTAGAATAAACAGCAAGTCGTACTGCGTTCCGTATATCAGCCTCCGACTTCAAAAGATGGGAAATGCCCGAGAAAGAGTCGAGAAAAAAAAATACTGGCACAAATATGATCGTGGCGACTCGATCGAGAGTTCGATGTGGATGTTTTCACCATGCTTGCTTGCTTTACTTTATCTACGGGTTATCCAGCACCGCCATTTCTTAAAATGTGCAAATGTAATGTTAAAGTAACGACACGTCTCAATCTCACAGACGTGATAGGAACACGTTTCTTTTGAGCCACTGAAACTTGTAACAGGAACTCGTTCCAAGATTAGGAAGGAACAAGGAACGAGCCAGTGGCGTACCAACTTGTTCTCGGAGGGGGGGGGGCAAACCAGACTCCCCCTCCAGGGCCGGAGGCGCTGCCCTTAACGATTCCTGGGCGCCGCCGGCCAGTGCTTGCCCTCGCCCAGGGACGGCTGTTTCGGGGAGGTGGGCAAAACACACGCCGGGCCCGCCCCCCCCCCCCCGCCCCCGAGAACTGGGGGGGGGCTGGCGCCCTCCCTTGCCCCCCGGTTGGTACGCCAATGAACGAGCTGTCTCGTTTCGGAGAATTTGCATAACACGGGTCTCACCGCATCACCGTTTGAGCGATTTGTGAGACGATAAGAGATGCGTTGTCTACACTCGACCCCGGTCAGCATCATCCCTGAGATACTCGCGCAACAACTCAAGGCCACAAAATAAACATCTCGAATTTTCGTTCGCTCGCCCAGGTACCACATCAAGACGCCGCCTTACCACCCCAGGTATCTGCCTCTGTCCTACTGCACCATGCTAACCTTCTCCTCGCTCGCCGTCGTCGATAACGCTACAGTGGAGCCGAAGAGAAGCGAGCTGCACACCGTGTACCTGAGGCTGCTACACCGGATGCAGACAATCCATAGGACGCTGAAGCACCGCTCCAAGGAGGTGCCCGTCTACTTCACCCTGGGCGGCGACCTCGCGGACTCTGCCAACATCTCGAAGGCACTCAGTGACTCAGCAAGTCGCAGCCATCTCGCTCGCGTCGTCGAAAAAATGACCTCTCGATATATTAAAGTAAGTGAGATCGACGTCCTTAACGCCCGTTCACACACTCGCGTTTGATTCTAGGACCGAGTTCTTTTGATCTCTACCGACGAGAGAACACACTCAGCTCTGAACACACTGACACGTTGGCGCCATCTATGAGGCGACACTGGAACGCCCTTTTACCACATTGAAGGTCTTGCGTTATTTTTGGCGGATCAAATGCACGTACCATCTAGAGAAATTGGGTTATTTGTACCACTGTCAGAAGTTTTTTTTTTACAGCCAAGAAACAAAGAAGAGTGCACCAGCCGACCGATAGAGGGCTCCAGCGCGTTTCCTCGTCGTAAGAGATTTTAAGAGGTTTGAAGGCACACGGTCGTAAGCAGTCGCAAGTGCGTGAGTCAAACGGAAGAGCTTCGTTCGAAGACGGTTTCTCTCTGTTACCTGCACGCGAGTGGTACGGGCGAATAGCGTTCCTAGCGGCATCAGCGGGAACGCCTCTACGGGCAACGGAGAAGGACCGCTTTGAAACGACGCTCTTTTTGCACAAACTTCATGTTGGTCATAAGAAACACGATAAAATCACTTTTCTAGAACTGGGCATTGATTAAGAACTTTAACCCTATCAATCGGCACCTTTCAATCAATTGATCAATCGATTAATCGGTCGCGTTAATGCCTGGCATGAGAGCGTCAAAAGACTAGAAAAATTTTTCCTTGTGTTTTTTTTTTTGTTGTGATAAAGGCAGCAATGCGCATTTTCAGCCGGGGAGGATTAACATGTGCAGTTTAGTACAGCGAAAGATATATTCACAAATTATACGAGGGGTGTTCATAAAGTTCGTATCATTGTCACGAAGGAATAGATATTCACCAATCAAACTCAAGTAGGAGTTCAGATTTTCTCTACACATGTTCGCCACCAAAAGTTATCTACTTTTTCCAGCGATGCACACACATGCCGGAGGCCATTGTTATAGAACTCCTTGTTTTGAGTCTTCAGGAATCACTCCACTTCAGCAATCACTTGGTCGTCGTTCCTCAATGTCTCCCTCTTGTTTGGCCACACTGGAATCGTCTGCGCCATTTAACCACCGTGTCATAAACTAGGGCGCTCTCCCCGAACAACGCTCCCAGATTGGAATCAATATCCTTGGCATTGCTTCCCTTCAAATGAAAAAAAAAAAAATCGGATCACTGCATGTGCTTGGCACCGACGGGCGGTGCCAGTTTTGTTTCGACTCCCTAGTGGCGTTCCGCGCTACTATAGCACGCAATGTTTATACTGTGCTGAAACTTAAAAGGAAGCGCGCTCATGTTGACGCCTGTTTTGTTTCGTTTTTTTATTTTTTTGTGCCGATAATACGAACTTTATGAACGCCCCTCGTATTTCCTACGGCGAGCTCATAGAAGGAGTTTTCTGCTGCTCTTCGACATGACTGTGAGCGATCGAGTTCTTCGCAGTCATCTTTGCTGCAATAGCTCGAGAGACATCGAAGCAGGCGAGACATCCTTTTCTAACGTCACGACACTACTTCAGAACCGAGGAAGCCATCCACTGCAGTTCGGCGTTCCTCACGTCGGATGTGGAACGATGTGCGGCAACATGCGTCTAATGTAGTTGTGACTTCCCTCCCGTATACGAGACTGAATGGCGTCATTCCTGTCATTTCTTGGGTTGCGGTTGTACGCCGCGGTGTGCGCTGAAACTTCGTTCAGCCGATGCCGCTGACTCTGGCACTGTCATTATAAGTGCCGCAATGCGCACCACTTCAGTGATCATCCTCTTTACCACTGGGACTTGACTGCCCAGAGCACGGCACAACCCGGGCACAGAGTCGATCAGACCGCTTGACTGCGAATGAACCACGTTCAGCTGCCTCGAAAGGCTTTCCAGGTGAAAATCAGCAGCGTGCGATCTTAACTTCCTTCCAAGTTCTGCAGTTTGTAGCTTTAGTCGATTAACTCGCTTTCCTACAAAACGACTTAATCCACCTTTTTCCGAAATATGGCTTGGACAGTAAATACATCTGTTTTCCCATCTCTCTTCGCGCTAGTCGGGTAGAGATAGTAGAACGCTTCTCTGTGGTGACCTCGGAGCGAAAGGCAATCCACAATAGGAAGAAGCGACTTTTGGGACGCCACCATCGAGGTCACTGCAACTCATTGAGTCAACAGCATGTTGCTGACGTGCTACTTCTGGCCAAAAAAGCGCTCGTTTTCTAGCCATGTATTATCAAGCTAAAAATTTGGAAAAGCGTCCATTTCCGCGAAAACCTACATTTCGCGAATTTCGTGATTTTAAAATAACTGCAAACAATTGAGGCCCCGAATAATTAATTACACATTTAGCATGTCACTCGGAATCTGGAAAAGTCTTGCCCGCGAAATATCTTAAAAACCGGCACTTTGAAAAAATTTACAAGCAGTCAAGCACGCGAGCCGCCATGACTAAAGACGCGTCAGTCCTGATGACTCAATTGCTTCGAGTACATTTTCCAGTCTTCGTAAGCGCTCATTGAAATATGTGGAAAACACGACAACGTTCTCGAGACAAACGAGACATGCGGTCGGCCATTTCAGGTCTGCCAACAGCGTCCATAACGTTGTGGAACGTTGATGGCGCTGGGCAGAGGCCGAAGGGCATGACCTTAAACTCATACAGTCCGTCCAGGCTTGTGAAAGCTGTTTTCTCCGGATCCCTCTCGTCGACCTTAATCTGCCAATATCCGCTCTTGAGGTTCATCGAGAAGAAATACTTGGCATGACAAAGTCCGTCTAGCGTGTCGTGACGCCCTGGCACACTGAGGCGCGTGACGCGCTGGCTCAAGCACTCAGTGCAACAAAGGATGTCATCACTCTGAGACAGACAGATATGCAGGCACTCTAGCTCAGGGAGTTCCTGATTGAAACCATGCGTTTATTTTCACTCTGTAAATCCCCGTCGTCCACCGTGGCTGGCAATTCACTCCCGTAAAGAGGTTTTTTTTTTTTTCTCAGCCACTTTACTATTACAAAATTTTTGAATGTTTTCACTAAAACACCCGGTATATCGTTCAGTGCGAGGTCGTGGCAACCGCCGTACACTGACCGACCGCGTCCGCAGGGCGTGCACCTGGACTGGGACCATCCCGGCTCGCGCTGCGGGGACCCCCACGATGCGGCCAACTTGCGGAGCTTCGTCTGGGACTTAAGCAAGAACCTGGAGTTGATGCTGAGCGTGCCGCCGTCGCCTGCCCTGGTGTCCCTGTACAACCTGAGTGGCATCATTGACAGGCTCAAGCTGGTCATCGTGAAGACGCACACCATCCGGCAGGACAACTCACTGGCCTGCACGGGAGACAGGGTAGACGCGCACGCGGCATTTTTGGCCATCCGCGCAAGCGTGCCTGAAAGCCACCGCGACAAGCTGGCCTACACCATGCAGGTATATGCGTTCAGCGTCGGTCGACGATGCGTTTACGTTGGGGATGGGCTAGAAAGGGGAGATCGTGCGAGCAAGAGCAGTCCCGCAGTTCGAGCCTGGAAGAGCGTGGCATCATCCGTACGGGAGAAGAAATCCGAGATTCGTCAAACACAAATTTGGGGCCCAAGTACAACGTCAAACACAAATTTGGGGCCCAAGCGAGCTGATTGGACTCTCGCGATGATGACGCGGCGCTTTCTTTCGCCAAAATCCAACTTTCGGCTCCTTAGCATGTTTCACGAGTCTGGAGAACTAGCTTAAATGACTACTTCAAGCCCCAGAGGTATTGTCTTGGATCGTCAGTCTTGGTGGTCGTTACCGATTTCTGGTTGGACGCAAGGGGACCAGAAATTTGGTTTGGTTTCCCCTGAAAATTTGGTATATTATATAGGTTCGTGTGTTTTGCGGGGGTGCTAGACTCAGTGTGGGGCGAGATAAGGGATGTGTGGATGAATCACTGGAAGCAGCGCCACCTTGAACTCCAGGGCTAAGAAGTTGATCAAAAGAAATTGGCAGATTGGGCATTTTGTTACCTGTAGAGGTATATAGACAATTTTCAAAGGTCCATGAAGTAACACTAATGGTCGTCATTTCTTGGGCATTAAGAGCGTAATTGGATCTGGAACCTCGCCGAACGGTGACACATTTCTCGTGTCCAATACATGCTCAGAGTATGTGATGAAGCAATGGCGGAAAGGCGATGGCGCAGACTTTTGAAAAGGGTCTACTGTTCACCCGAAAAATAGGAGCGTGACCCCTTATACTTTTTTTCTTTTATAGTTCTTGCATGGTCCGTTTCATTTAGAGCCAAACTCCCAAAGAATTAACCGGCCATTTTGATTGTGGCGCTGCTGCCAGCTTACAGATGGCGCCACGATGGTAGTGACACACGATGAGCCACGAAGGGTGCAACCGCTCTCGATCGGCAGCTGAGAGAAGCAACCAATCGCCACACCTCCTTTTCTAGCTCACCACACCAGTGTTGTAAACTCAAAGGTCAAGAACTCGCCCTAATAATGCTAAAACAAAAAACGCCTAAGTTAAGCCGCAGGTCAAGAATGACCGTGTTAACACCATGGGCTGCAATGTTTGCCCCTTGATATCTCAGTGGCGTCGCGAGCGTCATTCCCACTGAGAACAAATGTAGTAAGAGTAAGCTAAAATGCCGACCCCGTGACTCTAACGTACCACAGAAATTAAACCATTTACGATTGATAAATGTGAACTGGAGGACGTTTTAGACCGCCGGAAAACACGCCAACACGACTCGAAAGCCGCTACAAAATCTCGCCAACCGCAAAACGACAAGTTCTCCCCGCTAAGCTGGCAACACTGCACCATGCACGGCAGACTAGGTGGCGCAAGCAACCGACCGTTATAAAAAGTACAACCATTAGCATTCACTCAGCCAGCCATCTATGCCCTGACGCCACATTGGCGGCCATTGTGATAGCCTTGCGTGCTTAGCATTTAATGCTACTTATGGTTGTCCTCACATCAGAAAAGAAAAAGAAAAAAAATTGGAAGCTTTGCGCATTGTTTACACGCTGCACGAAGTGGTGATTTGGTTGTCGAAGAAATATACGGTGGCTTTGGCGTTTGACGTGCGTACGTCTTGATAAAATAACATAAAGCTAATCTATAAATGTACTTGCAAATATCTTAATTCAACTCGTAAAATGGGAAATTTGTATCATTTCGCGAGGAGCCGAACTTTTTCTTTTACTACGTTTCTTGACGTGATTAGGAGTATAGAATGATCAAAGCCTCTGCACTGGAACTTTGACGTCATCACAGCGAGATCGAGCGAAAGAAGACACAGATTGGAGACGAGTGCTGCGTCAGCCTTCGGCTGAGCTTCGTGTTCAATGAACGCGTCGAAAGACACTCGGCATCGGGCTTGGGTCCAATCGCTAAAGTTGGTGCCATCCGACATGCGATGACGTTTTATGGAGGAAGAGGTCGATGTTCTCAGGCCGTTATTCTTCTGTTGTCTGAGTGCGTGCCTTCTATAGCATACATGTAGTACCACTGAATTAAATTTTCTCGGCAAGAACAAGTTGAAATAAACCCTAAAGAAAAACTCATCAAGCAACGTCGGCTGTCGCCATTGCTTGAGAGTCCTTGCCGAATGCTCACTCAGCAATCTTTTTTAGAAACGAGGTGAGCCGTGCTCACGCCTAACGCTGAAAACAGTTCTCGTATCCAATATATGCTCAGAGGACGTGCCCAAACAATGGTGGACTCGGATAATTGAAGTAGCATCAACTAGATGGCGCGCTTTTTTTTTTTTTTTTTTTAAGGGTTTATACGGAATATTTACTAGGCGCCATATTTGTGTTGTTTAGTGCGGATGCTCTCAAAGGGCTTACACAAATAGGCTGCTAAGACCGGCAATCTTGATAGTGTGAAATGCACGCTTCAAAAGAGCTGTGGAAGCTCGCCGTTAACACGCGCTCTTCGCACACAGCTATGGCCGCCAGTGAATGCGATGACGTCACCTGAAGGTTATGTGTACACCAACTCGGCTGTCTACAAACAATCTCGCGCCTGCTTACACCAGATGCGGGTAGTGTGGGATGTGGGCAGATGTGGGCAAACCTGCTGGGCGTCGCCCAGCAAGTTTGAGGCCGGCTTAATAACCTGATGGCCCTTCGTGGTCTGGGCTTCTGTCTCGCAGCTCGGTGTGAACAAGTTTGAGCCCAACAGCGCGGTACCGGCGGTCACTGACCTCGCGAGCGGACACCCCGGTCGCACCACGTACAGACGGGTGTGCGCCTTGTACCCGGACGTCGAGGCACCCGTGGACGTCGAGTGCCGCCTGGGGAGCTTCGTCGAGCACGGCAAAGAGTACCCGGTGGCCTTCGCCGGACCGCGGGAACTGAAGGCGCGCATGCGCAGCACCTACGCCGACGGCATGGGCTCTGTGCCCGTCGTCGTGCACGGCCTCGACCTCGACGACTTCTTGGGCAGGTGCCCCAGTGGTGTCATGTCGCCCCTGGTACGCGCCGTCGCCACGGGAGGGCCCTGAGCAAGAGGACCTCGTCACTCTGTACTCCGTTCACCCGTAAAGGCTGTTTCACACATTTGTGCTCGACTGGTCCCAGTATACCGTGCGTGTCGTAGTTTCAGTCAGTCAGTCGGTCAGTGAACCTTTTATTAGTAAATAGAATCAGGGCTCCTGGCTGGCAACTCGCTGGCAACCTGGCGCCATCTTTCGGGCCGGTAGCCGTGGCCATATTTGCGAGAGCAAATCTCCGCACAATTTATGAGGAATAGTCGCTCATAACATGGTCAGAATTCTTTCAAGCCCACTGTCCTCAGGCTGGTTAACACAGCACCGTTTTCTTGCGCTACTAAGTTGATCAGATTAAATTTATTTGCAGAAGCTCTGGTAGGAAAGGCCATAGAAAATGCTGTTAAAAAACAACTTAATTAGGTATAGCAAATTCGAGCCCAACAGCGCGGTGCGGGCAGTCACTGACCTCTCGAGCGGACACCCCGGTCGCATTGCCAGCACATCCGGTCGTATCTCGACTCAAGCTACGCAGCATAAGAAGAAAATGGTGCTGAGTGAACCAGCCTTTAGCATATATATATATATATATATATATATATATATATATATATATATATATATATATATATATATATATATATATATATATATATATATATATATATATATATATATATATATATATATATATATATATATATATATATATACATACATACAGCACTCAGGCTAGAGATAGGTGGCGCCAGTGCGCCAGCGGTTGCTATAGAGATCATAACCCACTGGATCCGTCGAAACGCATATGTGTGAACCAGCCTTGGGCGCGGTGGGACGTGCTCGCCGGACCAGTCCACCGCTTGCCTTTCATCACCTGACTCCCTCTCGTTGCGCGTGTGTATAGGAGAGAGCATGATGACGGGGATAAAGCCTAGCGGATAGGCGCATGGTTGGGCCAACGAGCGAGTAGCTTCCACGGCTTTGTCAACTTCGTGGGGAACGGAGCACAGAACACCTCGCCGGTCTTTCTCTGCTACTGAAGCGAGGGGAGGGGGGGGGGGGCACGAGCGCAAGAACATTTGGATCTTCGGCGGACACGCTTCCAGAAGCAATTCGTGTTTGCAGCCATGGTCGACCAGGCGACGACCAGATTTGCGAGTAAGGACAGTCTGGAAGGCGCCTGGGCTACGTGGGACGGAGTACTCTATCACAGCCGCCAGATCTGAAACGCAGAACTGTGGCTGGCCAGATGCACCGCGAACGGCGAGACCATGGCCTCGAGATCCCGAAGCGCTTCGGGATCTCGGAGGCCATGGGCGAGACGCGCCTACTACTCCGGGCGACCACCGCGGCGCTACCGGTCTATGACAGGTGCGGTCCATCACCGGCGCTGGTTGGTTTCTTCCGTGGTAGTCCCTGAATTGTCAGGAGCGTACACGACTAGTGCCAACGCGGCCAGTAGTGTAAGCTGATCAATCTCGCCTTCGCTTATGTATGCGGTGGCGCAACGTGGCGGGCCGTACCTTGTTTTTGGTCGAGCGGCAGTGGAACTACAAAGTGCCCGAATTGACAAGAGTCAACTGCACGAACGTATAACTTTTTTAATTTGTTTCGAACTTTTATTATGCTTTATTTGAATGCAACCTTTCTTCTATGAGTCTTACATTCTTTCGTCTGCAAATATTCTTTTGTTAGTGGCATGGCTACATCCTTGCTTTTATGCACCTTCTGGATAAAGGTTTTCTAGAACTAAACTCTGTATCTCCTGATGAATCGGCAGGCCGCAAAGAAGCAGAGGATTATAACTTATAGGCCGCGGTGGAACAATAACACAGGGATGCGTTACTTTTAGCCACTGTAGAAGCAAAGGTAACGAGCTTCGTTTTTTGTTTTTGTTTTCCCCGAAGAGAGCGAGGAGCGTACAATTAAATGTGCGCTCACACGGGGATGCTTTCGGGGAGGGATGTGCGTGACGTCAGTGATTGGCGTAAACAACGGGATTCTCTCCCCTACTTCAACATTCAGCGATGTGAATGTTATGGTGTTCTAGAAGGGGGAGGTGTGACGATCGTGCTTGCGAAAGTGACTCAGTGAATCAGCATGTAGAGCTGTGGTGGGTTATAGCGGGGCGGGAGGCTATCGATAAGTATAAAGCCACTTCGTGTTTTAAAGGTAGCGCAATGCGCGTCGATGCAAGAGGCACGTGCAACGTGCAGCCCTTGGGAAGGTCATGGCGGCATAGCGCAGCACTGCTACAATGTATTCTAGTACACTGTAGCACTGCGCTAGATTTCAGACGCCATGTTCTTCCCAGAAGTAGCGCGCGGCACGTGTCTCGAGAATTTCCACAACAATGAATGGCGCCACTTTTATGGATAATGGGATAGCAGCGCCACCCTGCACTACAGGGAATAGAAGGTGAAAGATTAAGTACACCGAGGGGCTTAATCACAAGCCCACCGGCACCGTAGCTTCACTGCAGCCTGTCTTCGATGCATCGAGCTGAATGTGCCGTGACCGATTTCGCTATGGCTAACAGGCAGCGACAAAAACACTGTTGAGTTTCAGGCTGCAACACTGGGTACGTGACTTCAAGGTCAGAAGGCCAAAAGGAGACGTTGTTTGCTGTTCCGAAAGAACTCGAAAGATTCCGAACATGGGAGCGGGCTACATTGGACACCGACAAATGCTTAGAAACAAGGTCAGCAGTAAGCGAGCTGCATTTCCAGGAAATATTCATTACGCGATACTTCACGACTGTGGTCAATGGTGAACAAATTTTCTTCTTTAGTGTTCAAAGTGTGGCGGAGTGCAGTTGTGGCGCTGCTGCGGGCATATCGATATCGATGCTAACGCTGCGTGCTGAACAGCTTCGCATTTTCTTCCTCTGGACGGAGCAATAGCGATCGTCACACCTCCCTTCTAGACCCAATGAAATTTTCAAAAAATCATAACTTTTGAATACGATGACGGTTACTGCCCAAACTTTGGCAGATGTAGATGGTTGTAGGGGGGGGGGGGGTATGCGCAAACATATGAGGGTTTATCGGCGAGGCATCGTCCTGTTCGTAAATCTGAAACCATCAATAACTTTTTTTTACGGTTTTATAGTTGGCGACGGGTTAAAATTGCAGTAAATGCCCAGCCTCCACATTGAGCGCGTTGTATTTCGGCGGGCTTGGTCTTCGCGTGCACCGAAGAGTCACCAGAGGCAGAATCCTCATGCTGGCGGCAAAGAATTTACCAAATTTTTAACCTGTGGCCAACGATACATACTTATACGTTTTGAGCTCCCGATGCCGAGATGTCCGTAAATTGCTGTAACACGCGCAGTATTCTGAGCATTACGAAGTATCCACGCACAGATCGGTGAATGGCAATGGTTCGTCCTCTATGAATTTTTTCCAAAGGTGCACACGCACTCCATATTCACTGCATATACCGCTGTTTTGTTCATGATATCACAAACTGTTTCATGCTCTGTGTGCCGTTTTCTTTTTTCATCATTGATGATGCTATGTAATGTTTCTGCAAGTGCTCGCTAATCTCCCCAGGGACCTGTCAATCTACGCAATGGAGCCCTTTTTTTCCCTGTGATGAATTGACGAATTGACCGAAACAAAACTGGGAGCCGAATTGCGCATCCGCACTTTTATACGTCCCCCGCCGAGTCGTTACCTGTTACGGTCCCTCGCGACGTGAGAACGGTAGGGAGGAGCCTCCCCAAGCAACACGGATGTTGGCCAAGCATTGGCCAATAGCTGGCGATGGTCTTTTGGTCAATAGCCGAAGAGTGGGCATTCATCGGCCAATGTTTGGCCGATGCCTGATGTCCAGTTGCCATTGGCCAATGGCCAGAGAAACGCGTCATCGGCCAATGGCTGGCCACTGTCTGGCCACTGGCCAAAGGACCATTGCCAGCTATTGGCCAATGCTTGGCCAAGTCTGTGCTGCTTGGGTCAGTCGTCCCACCAGCGCAAGCTTCGTGCGCTCGATAACCTTTCGGCTTCTCGTGCACGTCGAGCACGCATGCGCAGCCAAAGGTATACGGAGCGTGCTTTGGCTGCGTCAATAGACACGTCCTGCCGTTCTCACTCTGTCGGCGACTACGGTAGGTCCTTTGTCCTAGTCTGCTATCCCCGTTTCACTTGCCTATAGAATTTCATACCAGACGCCCCCCCCCCCCCCCCTCCCCCTCCCTCCAAAGTTCATTTGCCCGTTTATGGGGCCAGAGGAACAAACAAGCATACGCACCTTGCGGGAATTCACGCAAAATGCGTATATACGTGTTTGTGTGCACATGTATAATTGATTTTTTTTTTGTGAACGGTATGGCGTTTGTTTGTGCTTTTTGGGGTTGGAACGACACTTAGCAATGTAACCCCGAATTGTGGGCCCAAAATCCGTTCTTCCCAACTTTTTTTTTTTTTGCAGGCCGTTGTGCAGGGTTTTTATTTTAAAGAGAAAGTTTGGAGTGCGCATAATGGGGAGGAAGGGAAACCATGTGAATAAAGACTCGCATCAACAATTTTCAACAGTGTCAGTTGTGCTCACCTGAAAGGACAGCAGACCCAACTTTTGTGTGGCCTGCTGTGCCTTGTTTTCCATTTGATCTTTGGAATTCTCATTATGAACAACAGTCCCACTAAACAAAAAGACGAAGGAAAATTTTTTTTCTCTCCCAGTTCCTTGTTGCGTCTTGTAAATTAACTGTGGCGACAAGCGGAGCGACTACCTATAGAACACAAGGCCTTCTCTCCTCCAAACGCCATCACTAAGGGGTGCACGCAGCGCCACCTATACGGAGAGCAAGTCGTCTGCCACTGGCGCAGAAGTTGCGGGGACGTCAGAACGACGATATTCTGATTGGCTTTGATTGAAAGGATAGTGATATCTTGATAGATAAAGGATATCTTGATAGAAGGATAGACCTCCACGCTAGACACCTTGAGGTTCTGCCCACTATGTTTTTCTAATCAGCCAATAAGAGCTCGGAGTCTTGAGATTGTCGCAATCCCTGTGCAAGGAGCAGACAAACTTGCGCTCCGCATAGCTTTCGTCGGCATCGCAGCCAGCGCTTCACGCGGCGTCTCACAACGAGCGCGACGCTGTACGCGGCGACGCCAAGACGGACGCGTCTGCCGTTTCCATAGCGACGGCGCTTTTGCTGCAAACGAATTTCGTCTGCGTGTCGTCTGCTTTTTTCGCCGCTGGTCGGCTACACCTTCGGACGCTGCTCCCGACGCCATCTGTCAATACGCGCGCCAAACACCCCGCCACTCGACTCGGTCGTCTGCGTCGCCGCTCGCCGTTGACCCTGGCAAGTTTTTTGTCCCCATTTTCTTTACAGAAAGAGAGCTACGCTTTCTAATTTTACATGAAAAAAAACCGACTTGCTTTATTCAATTACATCCAGAGCAGCTCGTGCTCACAGCCTTTGTTGCTTGCTCAACGCAATGAGGAAGAGCTGGACTTCCACAGCGCCAAAATCATTGATCGGAACAACAGTTGACTTGCCACTGGAAATTAGCCATGACAGAGAGTTATAGATAGCTGTTTAGGCAAGCCATAAAGGCTCCGAGCATAAGTTGCTATTTTTGGAAGGAGGTTCTACTGCATGCATGCTTGCAAAGCACGTCGAGCTCTCATCTTTCCAAGAAGTGTGAAAGAGTACATAGGTAAACAAGCCATTTGCTGCAGTTAAAAAGTATATGAAACACGAGACATCAGAACAAGAATTTAAAAGAAAAGTGAACGCCGAACTCTTGTGTTTGCATCCTTTTCATTTTCTGATTCTGTGTTGAGTCTCAAAGTGACTGATTTCCACCAGCCATGTCCCTTTCCATTTTTTATGCGATTGACAAAACACGCCTGTTTATTCCAAAGTAACTATATCAATCTCGACGCACATTGCTGAGGACTGCCTGTCTCATAGGTTACGTGCTGTACTGGAAAACCCACAGCATGAGTGTGCTGATCTGAACACTTCGTTGGTTAGGATGGTGCTCGACCGAACTAAATGTCTTTCCAAAGTCTCGCATTCTTGCTATTTACAGTACTGCATGAGAGTTATGAGAGAATGTAAAACCAGTGGTATGCCATACGCTACTAGGGCACCACACCGCTGGGATTACCTTGTTCTATGTAACAATTCTCTAACGTGCTGTTCAAAAAATGACTGTTTTATGAGTATTAGCCCCTTTCGTGTACTTTGTCTGCAGGCTGTGGAGGGATAAGCAGCTGCACATGCCCAGCAGTCATCTTCACTGACCCCACTCGAGGCTGCGCCTCATGGGGGTTGCAGAATTTTTATCCGCAATAAAACATGCTCCCAGGCACTATTTTGCTTCTTTCATGATTGCAGTACAGCATGAAAAGAAAAAACGATTTGCAGCAGTGCCTTGGTCATACCTGACAAACTCGGCATACACAGAAAACAGGTTTTGGCTCAATAAATCTCGGTGCACTTGTTTATTGCCGAGACTCGTACCTCGACTACTGATGTCAATATGTATTTCATATACAAGGAACCAGAAATAGCAAAACAAACGGTGGAACGGCGGTGGGTCTTCAATCGTCCAGATATCAGCGACCACATCTGAATATCTTACCTTTTCTTCCTCTACGGTACTGTTCGAGCTTGAATGCTTTCGCAGTCAATGGGAAGACGAGACGCCACCCGTGAGGGCGCCCTGCTTTGTTCTCGCTTTTACGGTTTGCATTTTTAGGGGCGAAGCTCGGGCTAGCCATGTCCGTATGTCCGTCCGCCGTAGGCCGGCTTCGGGTGCTCGTGCTTCTGCTCGTGAGATCACGTGCTCACGAGCACGTGAGCACATGCTCACGTGCTCGTGTAGGGCAAAAAAAAATTGAAAAAAAAGATGAAAAAAAATTTATGAAGAAGAAAAAAAAAGAGTAGGGGGTTCTGAGATGCCATCCCATCTGTCTGCTTAAAAAAAGAAAAAAAGAAGAAACCACACATTCTCCTACTGCCATAAATGAAAAGGACCGAAAAGCTCGGCATGCAGCACCTCAGCGTCTACGTAGACAGCAAGCTGCTCCGTCTGTCTTGACTTGCATAGCGTCAGTTGAGTGACTATTACAGTTTAGTACAAAGATCAGGCAATCAAAATTAATTTATGGTTGTGCGAATATTCGAAATTTCGAATAGTATTCTTTATAATGATGCACTATTCGATATTCGCTTCGAGAAGAACTGCATCATTCGCGTTTTTTGTAGTGTTGATTGCGGCAGGTTACCCCGTTGAGTGCGCTTCTTACCGAGCACCGGTGCACTGCGGAGAAGCAATACCCGCGGAAGCGAGCTCTGTGGGTGTTGCTTCTCTGCACCACATCGGTGCTCTGTGACAAGCGCACTCAACGAGGTAACCCGCCGCAATAACACTCAAAGCGGATGGTGCACGCGTGCCGGCTGTATTTGAAAATAAATGGAAACTTTGTGAATGTATATATCTACATTGTAGTAAAAGTTTTAAAATTAGGCTGAATGTTATGCAAGAGTGTATGTTAGGCAGAGAGGCTCTTACAACCTGCGTTCATCATGCGCAATTCAATCTTATTTAACTCGAAATTAAAGAAAGATTATTTTATATAGCAAGAATTGTAAATTCACTCAATTGGTTATAGTTTCCCATTCCTATAGGATTCATTTATGTCAAATCCGTCATTTACCTTCCATCCCAAAACATCAGACCTTCTGAGGTCACAGTTCATAAATATAGATCGATTAAACTTAGCTTATAAATGAACAAGTGGAACAACCTTCACACGTTTAGCTGGGTTATCGTCTAAGCCTCATGCAATGGTAGTGAAAGACGTGAAAAAACTATTCGATATTCGAACCGAAAATATTCGGCCAAAACCAATATTCGCTTCGAATTCGCTTCGAACTCAAAATCCACTATTCGCACAAGACTAATTAAATTATGTATCACGATCTGTTCATACAAACAGAGTTTGAAAAGTGTAAAGTGGAAAAGCACACAGTATGCTGCAGCTTCACAATTTCGCGATGTTGGCACGTTGGATGAGGCGCCCGTTTTCTACCAAGAGCTCGATCGTGCAAGCGCATTAAAATATGTTCTATTCCGAAAATAAATGGACCTTTTTCGAGAAGCGTTCTGCGCACGCGCGAGCGCCCGATGCCAAGCGGCGGAAGTTGGCACCAAAAATCGAGGAAATTCGGAAGGAGGCTGTAGATCAGCGAGTAGCAAACGTAATTGCAGCATACATATAATTGTGTTACGCAAAAAAAGAAAGCGGACGGAAAGAATAACACGACGTTTAAGTGGACGCCACGGATGCCCCACTTGGACGGCGCGTTGGGCACGCCCCGCTGCTCAGAGAACGAAGAAACTGGTAGCGTAGCTCCCATTATCGATTGGTAGCGCAGGTAGGTCCCTTCCTCGATTTTTAGTTCGTGCAGCCACCGCCTGGTGCCGTCGGTATGTGAAAAAGGTCCATTGGGGTGTGTGTATGTTTCTTCAGCCTAGAACTCAGTCTGCCTCAACGGGCGACGAGTCTCCCAGCTGTAGATGAGAAATTCAGCCAGTGCAGTACAACCACTAGCCTGGGTTTTTAATGTGCATCACGCAGTAGTGATACACGACCGCACGCCGGGACGATGCTCATCCAGATCGAAACGGGCAGGGGTGAAGATAGACCATTTGCTGTATTACCCAAGCATCAAGGAAAATGCAGCGATTGGTGTTCCACGCGCCACACGCGCACGCCTTCCTCGTATAAAAGGTTCGAAGTAAATACCCGAAATAAAGCGTTGATGAACGCGCGTGCAAGATGCCATTTGTTTTAGGTATTTGCTTTGGAAAAGTTACTACTGCTGAGGCCAGCACGTGTGGCGCGTGGAACACCAATCCATGCATTCTCTTTGATGCTTGGGTAATATAGCAATAGGTCTATCGAGCCCAGGATCCTGGGTTCTGCAGCGCGAGCTTTCGCTCCATGTGCTCCGAGCTGATGTGCGCTAGCCCACTCGGCCACCGATTCTCCCTCCAGTTCTATTCAGACTGTACTAAGAGCATTTACCGATCACACCACTAAATTCGCATCGCTGAACGTCTTGGTTGTCGTCTCCACCTTTCCATTGCGCGAAGCCCACTCACCTTGAGACACGAGTGATCGACTATATCGCCTTTGTAACATCCAGCATAACGCGACTCACAGCGCACCGATGCATGGTGATGTCTTTGTCACAGACAAATGTACCACCAGCAACGTAGAAGCCAAAAGCACTTGCTGCTCGGCTGTCAGCACAGGGGGCCCCTCTCGACGTCGCCAAAGCTTCCAGAGCAACTGTCAGAGCCAGCGAGTGTCCGGCATTACTCCCCGATGATGTCCCTGACGAACATTGAACCGAACATATAGAAAACGTAGCGATTGTCCGTGAAAGCTTGCTTTGGCTCGACCCCGTCCTCATGCGTGAACGTCGCCATCTTCACTGACTTCAGAAACTCCGGCCGCTTGACGACTACAAAGTTATCTCCATCGCCAAACTGAATCGTGACGACATTTTGACGGCACCGCCAACTGCGTCATTTCCGCCTCACGTGTTCAAGAGGGCGGCCAATCAGCGGCCGATTGAGCAATCTCCATAATCTATACTTCGTTTCACCTTATGTTGTACCGCAGCGAAGGCTAGAAACGCGAGCTCATAGCGTTGGCAGCCGTTCTTAAGTCACGAGAGCTTGTGCCGCCGAGATGTGCCCAGAGCAAAGAGCTCGCGCTTGTAGCCTTTCCTGCAGTACATTATAAGGTGAAACAGAGCATAGTTGGCGCCCCAGCATAGATACGCAGGTTCATTTTTTTGCGGCCACAGAGTGACGGGCCGTCTCACAGTTGCTAAATTTCCGCGTGAGATGGCGCTACCTGTCGAATCCTATAGTGGCCCCGTCCCCGTTCAACGGGACAACTTTCGAAAAGCCATTGCTGACCTCACCGGCCAAGACTTATTCCAAGAAGTCCAGACGGCACTCGAGCAAGCCATTAAAACTTATAACATAAAAGACGACTACCCAACCCCGGACCTCCATCTCCTAAACTCCTAAACCTATGGGCAAGCCGGCTTAAAGTCTCTACAACGCTGCCGCAAGAAGTGCAACAGCTACGAATCAAGCTTAATCTAACCAGAACCAAAGCCAGACGTTACACACTTGAGCTAAGCCGGTAATAGATGGAGGTCACACTGCAACTCATTCAACGAGAAAACGAGAATGAAGAAAGTATGGCGCACATACAAATGCATTGCGGGTAAAATTAAATCCGCGGGTACCAGCGGCAACTTAGCGTTTAGTCTAGGTCTCAGGGAAGAAAATGTAGCAGAACTCGCAGGAGACACATTCTTTTCGCAGCCAGCGACGGCACCCCCAGCGGACTGCTGCGAGCCTAGCAAGATCGAAGTACCGACCGACGAGGATCTCCCATTCACCATGGGAGAGCTCCAGGAAGCTCTCGCCAAAGCTAAGGCCAAGACGGCACCTGGGCCAGACCCGAGTTACGGTTGCGGCACTACGCAGCCTGCCTGAGAAGGGCACCGCCGACCTTCTAGACTGGATCAACAGGATCTGGGAAGGGGTACCATCCCCGACAGAATGGAAGACATCCATTGTCCTTCCGATCACAAAACCAGGCAAAATTCCATCCGACCTGCGGAATCTCCACCCAATCTTTCTCGCATCAAACTTCTGCAAGCTTATGGAAAGAATGGTCCTAGCTCGAATCACATGGATCCTCGAAACACACCGAAAACTACACCCTATGCAGACGGGATTTCGTTCCAACCTCTCGACCCAAGACAGCCTGGCGCTTATACTCAAGGACATAACCGAAAACCCTGCGAATGCTATGCTCATAACGATGGTCGCCATCGACACAAGAAAAGGCTTTTGACACAATACCTAATGTCACAGTAATCCGCGCAGCAGAAAGAAAGGGACTACGGACGGATACTCAACTTCATCAAGGCATTCCTGAAGGTCAAGCTCCAAGCAGCTTCACGTATAGTCATCGGTCGCGCCAAAGAAATCCCCAAACCTAAGCACGTCGGGGTCCCCCAAGGGGCGGTCATATCCTCCACTTCATTTAACATGGCAATGGCGGACCTGGCCCTCGAACTCCAAGAGATCGATGGCCTAGGACTTACTATATATGCCGATGATGTCACCTTTTGAACTATTGAAGGAAAACGCCTCGAAACAACAGGCCATACATCAAGCAACCTTCAAGAAGCCATAAACGTCACTAACAAATTCACAAAAAAAAACACACACAAAAAACGGGACTGCAGATATTTTTGTTAAAAAGACTGCCTACGTGACCATATATAACTAGCAAACGAGCCCGAGTCAAGCATAATATCCAGCTATTCCTTAACGGTGCTCCCATGCAACCACAACCCAGCATCAAGAATTTAGGCCTAACGTTCAACGAAGATGGGAGAGCTTCAAGCTAGCAGAAGCAATTTAAGGCCCAGTGGAAGGACGGATTCATCCTCCTCAAACGGATTACCACTAAATCATGGGGATGTCAGGAGGACTTGCTACGAAGATTGGTCTGAACGCGCTGCTCGTCTCCAGAGCAGTTTACCAAATAAAACTCTCTTAGGCTCACAGCGACGCAAAAGGAGAAACTCGAGGTTCTCAACAGGTCCGCCATGAGGGTCATCACAGGCCAGCCAAAAATTATACCCATCAAGGAACTGCACAAAACAGCTGAGGTCAACACCATCGAAGAGATCGCACAGGAAATGAATATCATTCAGTACAACAGGCTGGAGAAGACATGGCACGGACGCATCATACTATACTGCGTTTCACCTTATGTTGTACCGCAGCGAAGGCTAGAAGAGCGAGCTCATAGTGCTGCTACGCTGCCCTTGGTGCACGAGAGCTTGTGCCGCCGAGGTGTGCCATAGAGCAAGGAGCTCGCGCTTGTAGCCTATCCTGCGGTACAACACAAGGTGAAACAGAGTATAGAGAAACTAGGCAGAAGGACATGGTGCATTCCAAGTAACCAACCATCTCAGCATCCGTGGGAGGACGAACCAGTCGTCTCCCTCAAACTCACGCCCACGAATCAAGGTGAAGGACACAAAAAACGTCGCGCAGCTGCAGCAAAAAAAAAAAAAAAAGAAAGAAAGATTGGGAAATATTTAAAAGCATTGAAGATCTTGTAAGACTGTAGAGAAAGGGAAGACGTGCAAATCCTATATACGTGACGCAGCACAGAGACAACGACGGAAGAATACCGTCCATTAGCAGGAGCTCCTCCAGGAGGCTTCAGCCAGTGCACCAGCAGAAACAGCAGAACTGCTCGCCATCCAATTAGCAATTGAAGCTCATGTAGAAAGCCAGCCAACAAACACCTGTACGTATTCACGGACTCGAAGGCGAAGCGGTTAAAAATGCCACATGGGAGCAAGAACAATACGAAATCGTGTGATGTGTGGGGAGGGGGGTACGTGTGTATGTACGAGCTCGCTCTTCTTTACCTCATCCGCCTGCCGTTCCTCTGCTCTTCCTTTTCACGCAAAATAGCAATTCCGGCGCTCAAGGCATGACCGGGGCACAATTCCAGGAAACAAAGAGGCAAATGAGGCAGCGAGGGCTAGGACTGACGAAGGTGAAGTACCCTCACAAGGACTCGCCTCCTCTTCGGTCAAAGAGAAACCATGTGGCACCGGACTTGGAGGGAACAGAAAGAGATGGAGCGGATCGCCAGAAAACAACGACTGGCATCCCTGCTGCCCATGGACGACTGCCCCATCCCACCAGGCTTCACCAGGTGGGAGAGGATATGCATCCGAAGGCACCAGACATCCACAGCCCCGACCCCAGTATGGCGTGCTCGATTCTATAAGCCCACTTCACCGAACGATCCCGGCCCAGACCCGCTCTGTGGAACTTTGCTACCTACCAGCACCTTATGTGGTGCTGTCTGGGCGTCAGCAAGCAAAGACAAGATGCCAATACTAGTGATGCAAAAACTATCGATAAATACTATCGATAGTTTTGGAAAAACTATCGATAGTGTCGCAGAACTATCGATAGTCGACTATCGATAGTACTTTCGATAGTTTTTCGTCAACTATCGATGGTACTATCGATAGTTTCTCGATAGTCGACTATCGATAGTTTTTCGTCAACTATCGATAGTACTATCGATAGTTTTCGATAGCCGACTATCGATATTTTTTTTACTATCGATAGTCAGATTTCTGAGAGTATCGATGCTATTAGATAGTACTGTCGATAGTTTTTCGATAGTCGACTATCGATAGTTTTTTTACTATCGATAGTCAGATTTCTGGCGATCATCGATGATATCGATAGTACTATCGATAGTTTTGCACCACCATGCCATACACGAACTACCCGCAGAAGCCAGACCCACAAACTACAGAGAATGGACAAGACCGGCCAATGACAAATCAACCTTAATAGGAAAAAAAAAACTCTCTGTCTGGGCTACGCATGCTCGGCGGGCTTTTACCAATTCGTTTAACCCCCTCCCACTCCCCTACACTAATCACCCATTTCCCTATCCCCATCAAGGCTAGATGATAATTATCAAGAGGCCTTGACATAAATCTTTCATCAACTAAAAACGTTTAACCGCCACCATGGTCCCGTCCCCAGTGTAAAGCAGATCTCCGCTTCTCGAGCCATGCGGCCTCCGAGATTCCCGGTGTGCCAAGCCATGCAGCCGTTTCACCTCACGATGAACCGCAGCGAAAGGTACACAGTCATCCCAGCCAATCCCAGTGCGGCGGACGTACCACGTGACGACGCGCCCCGCGCATCACTGCTGCCTCCCGAAGGTCACGTGACAATCACAATGCAGTGGAGTGGCTTCTATGACCCCTTACCGTCTTCCGCAGTCCATCGTGTGAAGTGAAGATATAGCACGAGCGCTTCCTGGGCTTCAACGCTCGATCCGTTGAGCCACGCGGCGAGCTCCGTCCAGGTGGCTTCGTGGAACGCGTTCGTTCCAAGCACGCGCCCCAGAAGAGAACGAAGCCCGAACGCCCACTGCACATTCGACGGAGAACGCCCAAGTGTCTGACAGCCCGTGCAACATGTCCAAAGTAGCCATGATTCGAGTCAGACGTGAGTATTGAACACTTCTTCTTGGCGCACGTCTCTTTCGTGCCTTTGTCGATGGTCATGGTTTGCTTCTTGAAGAGTTTCTTCTGGGAACCTTCCTGCTTGTAAACACGTTGAGTGGGGGTTCTGGTAATGCGCGGAGGCAGGCTGGTCTTCTTTGAACTGATGTCGCCCAACAGGTGCGTCGTTTGGAAGGTTCTACCAGAAGGACCCAGGTTCTACTAATGACGTAGGAACACTGAATAGTAGTGTTCTTCGATAGTTCGACTCGAGCACGAAAGCGAATGAGGCCCACCGGTGTTGTAACATTATTTTATGCTGGCGGGAGAACGACTTTGACTTTGCCTCTTTGGGATAGGAATTTTGAGAGATTATAGGCCTTCTGCGATTGCGGTCACTTACAAAGACAGCCGCTTTTACACCTCGTTTGGCGTCATTAGTCAATAGGGCTGTAGCTCTCAAGTTTTGGGTAGATCCTCTGGCGAGCAAAATCGAATATTTCCCTGGCGCGTTGTGGTGGCACGGCATTGTGTTTTTGACGTTGCTCGCGGACGCTATGCTGGCAGAATTTTATTAATGGCTAAACATTAATGAAAAAAAATCGAAGAAAAGCATTCTAATCGTTTTGATAGAACAGCGCGAGCTGCATTTTTCTTTTGTTTATTTAAACAGTTTTTAGTTCTTTCGGACACACTCATCGCGCGTGAACAGATGCAAGCAGGGCGACTATCTGCCGCCATGATTTTGCTCGTGCGGGCACGCCCGAGCAATTACAGGCTTGTCAAAGCTAAGTTCACGGGCACGCTGCACGTGCTTGCACGCATGAAGGCAAGCATGGCGCCCCGACTGGTGCCCCATGAGTGCAACCACGTGCACCTTGCACGTGAACAGAGATTTGGCAAGCTTACGATCGACTGATCTCACTTAGTGTTCGGCGCATGCGTGACGCCGCCATAATATTAGCTTCCGCTGGAGGCAAACGGCTGTGCACGAGAGGGCTCGTGCCGTCTCGTGCTCCACACACGCAGAGCTCCAGCGGGGTTGTCGCACGTGGAGAAAGACTCAAGTTCCTTCGATGCATTGCGGCTGCGGTGGCATAGTCAAACTGGCTGGTTAGATTGGTCTATTGCACGGGCTTGTCCGCACGAGCAGAGACATGGAGGCGGCCAGTGACCTTGCTCGTAATCGTCTATATTCTACACTTGCGAGCAAGTACATGCAATGGCAAGCCTGTCAAACCCACGTTCACGCGCACGCTTAGCGGTGCTGGTGGCACCCATGAGGCACCAGTTGGGGCGCTCTAAGCTTGCAATTACTTACTCCGCTTCACTCTAAAGGCTGGTTCACATAACTGCGTTGGTTGCGTTCGCATGCAATCTAAACGACCGCAACGACAAAGTCCCCGGGACAGGTGTTGGCCGTAAACATCATGGCGAGCGGTGCGCAAGGGGTAGCTTCGCGAAGAAGCACTTCATAAGTCACGATTGTTGCGGTGTTTTGGTCGTTACGGTCGCTATAGGCGCCGACATAGTGAAGTGCCGCGCGGCACTTCACCATTATGATCAACGGTGAAGACATTTTTTTCTTTTTATTGTTCAAAGTGCGGCGGAGTGCCGTTGTGGTGCTGCTGCGGGCATATCGATGCTAACGGTGCTGAACAGCTTCGCCATTTTCTCCTCTGGACGAGGCGATAGGCCCGTAGCTCTCAAGTTTTGAGCAGCGCTCCAGGCGAGCAAAATGGAATATTTGGCTCGCGTTTCCGCACATGCGTCAATACGCTTCCCCACTACAGTTTCTTTATAGACGCTTTATGCGCGCGCCAGATTGAGCCGCCATAGCCGACCTTCTTCTGTTTTACCGAAATGCCGAGCCACTGAAGCGGGCGTTTATGAGCCTCCACCAGAGGCCTATGCTGGGGAGAAGGACGCAGTAGCACCTAAGGTGGCAATAACCTGTCATTCTGTGGCAGTGATGAGGTGAAGCGAACAGAATAAGAGGAAACAAAAACTGAAGGTCAGTTATGGCGGCGCCCATGCACAGCTGCTGCAAAGCGTCTATACTCCGTTCCATTCTAAGTGCCAGCGTAGCAGAGCTGCAAGGGCGAGCTCCGAGCTTTCAGTGTCCCTGCCAAGCACGCGCGCTCGCGCAGTGCGAGCATCGTTCAGGGGAACATGCTTTAGCAAGTAGCTTCGGCTTCGCTATCAGGTAAAGTGAAACATACGGGCTCACGGAAGCTATGAAAGAGAGCAATAAAAAAAAATAAAGCTGAAAGGAATGTTTACTGGGACGCTAAGGCCGCGAGCTGCATATTTCTTTTTCTTTATTTTAGTTTTTCTTTAGACGCTTTGTTGTCGCGCGTCTACAGATGCTGACAGATGCTTGCATTCATTCAAACGCGGCACGTGCAAAATCGAACGTTATAGCGCCGCCTGGATGGTGCTGCCAGCATAACATGGTCGCGTCTTGCGCACGCGCTCGCGCCCCTGCCCGAGAGCAACGGGTCCATAGCGATTGTCACACCTCCTTTCCTAGACCCAATGAAATTTTAAAAAAATCATAACTTTTGAATAAGATGACGGCTACTGCACAAACTTAGGCATATGTAGATGGTTGAGCGTGTTGGTTTCCAATTTACGATAAAGAGGGACAATGAAAACAAACGGACAACACAGGCTTGTCTGTTTGTCTTCACTGTCCCTAGCTCCTTCGTTATCGTAAATGTGGCATCTGGTTCGGATATCTAGCGCTACTTTCGGGGTGGAACGTGAACGTTCGGTGATGCGCAGTTTATTATTATTTTTGTTTTCTTTCACCGGCTCGTGCTGCCGGTGTTCATCGCAGAGACATGTTAGCCACGCTCTTGGTCTGGCCGGCATGGTGAGTGCGCGTGCAATATTGGCCGTGAGGGCGAACCTATGTGCTACTAAATAAGCTACGCTTCAGAGTAACGACACCTGGCCATATTGTGGCTTAAAATCATGGTTGCCAGATATCTGAAGCTTTATCTGAAATCACAGGAAACGCTTTTCCGTCCTCACAAATGTTTAATCAGTTCGCGACAAACAAAGAAAGTATGCATGAGCTTTCTAACACCGAATATAATGCTGAGGAAGTCGCACTTCTGAATCATGATGATCGGCTGTAGCGTCTGCTCTGCACAAGCAACGAAATTGCGGCGCCCACAACAATGTCGAGGGAACGGAGTGCCGATACCAACGTTACTAAAACCCTAAGTTGGGAAACTCACCCTTGAAACCTGGGCCGCTGGCGTCCACCGAGACCGAGCTGAATACGATAACAGCGTCACCCTTTAGCGAGGAGTTGATACATAAAAGCTGCTTTACATAGCTACTACGAGATCGCCCTGCGAGATGGCGCCACCGGCCCTTGCCTGACACGACGTGCAGCCGTGCACTTCCCAGCAGTCGACGCTGCGAAAGAAATGGCGGCGTTGCGATCGCCATTAGCTCGGTTCTCGAGTACGGATCAGAGCCACTTTTTTAAAGCAGGCTCTATGGCAGTTTCCCAACTGAGGGGTTCTAGTAACGTTGGCCGATGCTCTCAGCGCAGCTCATTTAGTGACTCTAGGCGAACCTAGGGTCCCTGAATAGGTTTCCAGAGTACCGAAACTCCCAAGCTCCGCGCCGTGGCGCTAAAATTTATTCATATCCGTGTCGCCATTTTGGATCCTTGCAATAAGTGTACGCATACCGCGTTGATGGCGTTGTCGAAAGGTCTTTCTGGTAAGTGTGTGGCGCTGTGGATAGCCGCTTAAGTCATTTGCGACATCATTTACAATGCAGTCTAGCTGCAATCGCGTAATCATTAGTCCGTGTTTCACGTTAAAGACCCCCAGGTTAGTAGCCATACCTCATCGGTAAAATGTCTCATTTTTAGATGAGTCACCTATCACTGTCTAAATATCCAGAAATACCAATTCCCATTGCAGTGGCGAACTTCATCGCTTAGAGCTTAGTCGCTTATTTCTGTCATCACACTAAACCGATAGCATTTTTTAGAGCGGAGCTCTTAGGCGCTCGTTTCCGGTTTGAGCGGCGTCGCCGTCAGCGTCGGCGTAACCGTGAGGTCACGTGACCCTCGTGAAGTCACGAGGGTCACATGACCTCGTGACGTCACGGAGAAGAGGAGGCGGGGAGGAGGACGAGGGGGAAGGGAGGAGGAGGAGGGCGAGGAAGAGGAGGGGAGGATAGAAGGGTAAAGAGGAGAAGGCAAGAGAAGGGGAGAGGGGAGAAAGGAAGAGGAGGAGGAGAGGACAGATGAAGGAGGGGAGGGAGGAGGGAGGAGCTTGAAGGATGAGGGAAGGAGGAGGTGGATGGAGGACGACAGGAGGAGGAGGGAGGAGGAAGAGGAGGAGGAGGAAAAGGAGGGAAGAGGGGAGGAGGAGAGGGCACGGATGAGGAGGAGGGGCATGCCGTCCCCTCCGCACCGTTCCCTCCTCCTCATCAAGAGCTGCTCTCTAATTCGGCATTACAGGAAGTTGTAAACGTTTCATTTTTTTTTGTTTACGTTTTTAGGGCATTCAAAAGAGTGCCATAGAATGCAGAAGCATTTCATCGATATATTTACAACTGCATACAAGCTGTTCAGGACTTGACAGGAACAGGATAGATTCAAACATACTATCATGCCCGTGTGATAGCTTGACTATTGCTTTCCTTGACAGTTGAAGCTTGCAGCGTAGTTCAGCTATGATTTCCCCGTGACGATTCTCAAGGCAGCTGGCCGTTGACACTATCTGTGTAAATGGTTAACGCAGACAAATGTAACAGACGCTAAGTTACGAGAATGGCTTGATATTAAATCAATGACTCTCTAAAGCGCAAACACCAAAAATGTTTGTGTCATCATTCATTCTACCTGAGCAGCAAGATGCATCTCGTTCACTAGGGGCATCAGGTAACATACCCATCTAAGACCATGCTGTCAAAGCTTCATGTTTTTTGTACCACTAAAAAAGAAAATAGCAATCTAATAAAAAAACTCAAATCACAACTGTTTGAGTACCCATTCACACAATACAGTGTTTGCTTAAATTGCGTTATGAGTCACCCGGACGTTCGAGCTTCGAATTTTGCATGTAGTGCTACTCCTTACATTTTTTTTTTTACGATTCGTATTAAGCGAATTCAGTTTGAATAAAAATAAGCGCCATATAATTCTCATACAGAAGCAGCCGTTCTTTCAAGCATCGTTTGTGCCGAACCAAGTTCAGTCGAAACAGCCTGATCGGAGAGGACCAGTGAAATGCTTGCTTCCTGCAGTGGACTTGTAATTGTTTCGTTTTACAATGGCAAGCCAAACAATCCTCCACTTCACACTAGCGTTCTTGCCTGACGGGAAGGGGAAGAGTCTTTTGCCGTTCTCTGACCTGCTTCGGCACTCGAAGGCACAGCAAGCGGCATATGGGAGTCACGAAATACGAAACGCTAAGACGTGATTCCATGAAAATACGTGGGCCACGTACGGCCTATAGGTGGCGGAGAAGAGACCCGGGGCGTTTGCAGCAGAAGCTGGCTGGATTCAATCTGGCGGCTCACGGCGGCGATTAGAAAAAAAAACGTGATGATGATAGTGACGGCATACGTATCAAGTGACTGCTGCCGTCCAGTGACGCCGCAGGAAATGAGAACATACACGGGTAGAGTGGGACTGTTGTCGGCAAAGCATTAAAGAATGGGAATTTACCTTCACCACTTGCACCGGTGCAGAAAAGTGTAGGTCAGCCTACTTACGGTGTGTGTGATTGAGATACGACCGGAAGCGCACCACCCTACACTTTTCTACACCGGTGCAGGAAGAGTGCAGCTCAATACTTCAGCTTGAGCGAGTTGGTGGTTCTTGCTTACACTTCAGAGCGCACAAGTGGGTGACTGTGTTTGAAGTGTGTCTGTTCTTGTGCGCTGTGAAGTGTAAGGTGCAGAAAAATCGGAACGAAGCTATTGATTGTTACCGAGCGCAATCCGACCGGTGACGCAATGCTCGTCTCCAATCCACATTCCACCGGGACGCGCCCGGAACCATAAGGATCCGGGCAGAATACCGAAAGGTTGTACTTGCACTAGCTAGATTTATCATGTACGGCTGAGAGACAAATTTCTCATTGGGACTAGGCTAACATCCTGCTATCTAAACAAACATACATACATCCGCACCACAGTCTCAAGTGCTGCATTACGATTAATTATCACCGGCTCACCTGCACTCACTCTTATTTCGTCAATACAACACAATTACTTTTACATATCACGATATATACAGTAAGCTTCTTGAAGGAGAGAAAGAAAACAAAATATAGACTGCCTTTACCTTCGAAATTTCACAAGGGAAATCAGGTTTCTGGCTCCTATCTCTCATGCGTTACTGGAAGTGCATAAAACTGACGTCGGCCACTGCGAAGGGCGTGGGCGACGCGCGGGGGAACCTGACGCCACCCCGACGTCCATGAGCGGTGCCGGTCAGAAGGACCTGCCCCACGAGTCGTTCCTGTACACTCTCTGAATAAACGTATTGTTTTATTGACCCTTTAAATTCACAACAGTAGCCTTCGCTTTGCTTCATAAGGGTAAGAAGGCAGCGTATACTCCGCTCTTAACTGCAGCACCATGTGATGGTCGAGTCTAGCTATAGTGCTTCCATGCCCCAACACACGCCGAGCGGTCCTTGCTGTGCCCCAAGGAAGGACTGTAATCTTTACTCAACCAAACGGTCCTCTCTGTAACAAGGAAGTAATGTTTTATTAAATCGATCGGGGCAATTGTCACATATTTTCTTCTTCTTCGCCTGATTGACGAAGACGAGGAAGAGTGGCATGAGATGGGTCCTCGCGCTCTCCCGCGCGTCTCGCGGCGTTCTCGGCCACTCATTGACCGGCGGAGGATCAGCGGAACCAGTCGCAGCAGCAGCAGCAGCTCGACTCCCGGCCTGGAACCATCGCCTTCGCTGGTGGCCGCGTGCCGGGTCCTTCCGGCCGGCCGCCGACACCTCTTTGCGGCCCTGGCAAAGCCTTCCTTGCCCCCAATGGAGAGCGTTCCGGTGGTCCGAGCTCGCGGCCGTGGAAGAGGTGCCGTCACTTGCCCTGGATGTCTTTGCTTTGGATGCCTCCAAACACCGCCAAAAGTGCATCGCCACGGTGACCGTGACGAAGCACTTTGACGCTGCCTGATTGGCTCCATCGGACCCTAGCGTCGGCTGCTGTCGGACCTAGACTGGAGCGGAGTATAGTCTGCGAAATATGAGGCTTTAAACATTCCCACCAGTTCCCCACGTATTTGTCGGCTTGCCAATTCATGGTTGATTATTCCCTGGCAGTGGGCCTTTCTGCTTGGACAGTTCATGTACTACAGTATACCCCTCTATACGTAGACAAGTCACTGTACAAGTACACCTTCTTGCAGGGGGTCCAGGAAGCGGTCCGCAGAGCCAGGTGGGGCCGTCGGCTCTGCAGGTTCCGTACACGGCTCCGTCCCAGGGCTCCTTTGCCCAGGCCATCCAGCAGCGTGTGACCGTCCAGCAACTCCGCTCGGTGTCGGCCAATGGTAGCGTCACTGCCGCCGTCAGCGGGGCCTCCAACAGGCCGCGCTGCCTGGCGCCCAACCAGAACGTGGCCAACGGCTCGCCGCCCCGCGTCGAATCGCCGCGCACCAATGGCGTGGCGACTCCCGTCAAGACGCACACGGACGAGCTCAAGATACAGGAGCTGGAGCGCACCCTTCCGTCGCATTTCCCACGTCGACCCGCCCACGGCAAGCTGGGCAGACCGATCCACCTGACTGCGAACCACTTTAGCATCGAGATCCCCAGCGGAAACGTGTACCACTACGACGTCGAGATCTTCTCCGAGGGACGAAAGGAGGCCAAGGTGCCCGACAAGCGCAAGTACCGCTGTATCAGCACCAAGATCAACCGCATGATCATCGAACTTCTGGTGAAGAAGTACCGCGGGGACCTGAGCAACTGCATTCCCGCCTTCGATGGCAGAAAGAACCTGTACACGAGGCGCGAACTCAAGTTTAGGGAGCGCACCTTCACGGTCGACTTCGAAGAAGACCAGCGCATCCAGAAGTTTATCGTCAAGATCCAGTACGCCGCCACCGTGAACCTAGACGCGCTGCACGCCGTCTTCGACAATCGCGTGAACACTGTTCCGCAAGAGGTGCTCCAGGCAGTGGACATCGTGCTGAGGCACGGGCCGTCCATCAAGCTAACTCCTGTCGGCAGGTCCTTCTTTAAGCCTCCCCTCCTCAAGAGAACAACACGCTGGGCGGTGGAAGGGAGGTCTGGTTTGGCTACTACACCAGCGTACGGCCCGCCCAGTGGAAGCCCATGCTCAACATAGACATGTCAGCGACCGCCTTCTACGAGCCCATCCCGGTCATGACCTTCATGTGTCGCATCTTCAGCGAGGGGCGCCGAGAGATGACCCCTGCGGACTTCAGGGACCTGCGAGACTTTCAGAGCGTGCGCCTGAACAAAGAGCTGAAGGGCCTTCGCATCAAAGTGACGCACCTGCCGTACCCCCGCAGGTACAAGGTGGTGCGTATTACCAAGGAGTCTGCCAAGAAGCTCTACTTCACAATGGATGACGGCTCGCGCAACAGCGTGGCTGACTACTTCCAAAGCAAGTACGGCCGCCTGTCGTACCCGAACCTGCCCTGCGTGCAGAGTGGCAGCTCGACGCACCCGGTCTACTTGCCACTCGAGGTCTGCGAGATCATTGAAGGCCAGCACTGCAGAAAGAAGCTGGATGAAAACCAAACTTCAGAGATGATTAAGCGCACTGCGCAGCCTCCGGCGAAAAGGTTCAACGAGATCCGCCAGTCTGTTCGGGATCTGGTGAGCAGCAACGAACCTTACCTGCGAGAGTTTGGCATCAAGATCAGCACTGACCCGACGCAGCTCAGGGGACGTGTGCTCGATCCGCCTTCCCTGGTGTTTGAAAACAACGCGGTGACGAAGCCACGCGAGGGAACGTGGGAACTGCGAGGACGCCATTTCTACAAGGCGGCCTCTATGACACGCTGGATCGTCCTCAACTTGAGCCGCTTCCCCCAAAAGCACGACCTGGACAACTTCGTCAAATTGTTGCTTCGAGTGGGTCAGGAGTTGGGAATGAGGATCGAAATGCCGTTGGACGTGACCGCGGCGGATGCGAACCGTAAGTCGACCAGGGCTATCCTGTCCGAGCTCATGGCGAAGTACACCAACCTGGAGATTATGGTGATCGTGCTCGCCAAGAACAGCAACTACGCCGAGATCAAGCAGGTGGCAGAAACAGACCTGGGACTGCGTACGCAGTGCATTATGGACAACAACGTGATCAAGAAGTGCAATGCGGCGCTGGTGACCAACCTGTGCCAGAAGCTGAACGCCAAGATGGGCGGCACCAACAACAGCCTGCTGGCGCAGGAGAAGCCGGCCATCTTCCAGAAGCCCGTCATCATTATCGGAGCCGACGTGACGCACCCTGCCCCGGGCGACAAGCTGCGGCCCTCGATCGCGGCCTGCGTGGGCAGTCTGGATTCAATCCCGTCCAAGTTCCACGCGTCCATCCGGATCCAGATGGAGGACTCGGCGGCCACGTCGCGCGTGGAGATCATCAAGGACTTGAAGGATATGATGAAGGACATGCTGAAGGCCTTCTACCGTGCCACCAAGCACAAGCCCGAGCGCATCATCTTCTACCGGGACGGCGTGAGCGAGGGCCAGTTCCTGGAGGTGCGGAATCGCGAGGTGAGCGCCATTCGGCTCGCCTGCCAGGAGCTGTCGCCCAACGAGACGTACGAGCCGGCGCTCACGTTCATCGTGGTCCAAAAGCGTCACCACACGCGCTTCATGCCCTCCAGCGACCGGGAAGGGGTCGGCAAGTGCCGCAACGTGCCCCCGGGCACCACCGTGGACTCCGTGGTCACCCACCCGCTCGACTTCGACTTCTTCCTTTGCAGCCACTTCGGCATCCAGGTACGCACGCACCACTTCGTGATTTCAGCCCTTGAACGTGTTGCAGATGCAGCAACGATCTTGAAACATATATGTCACCTATTTGTGATATAACTATCAGCTCCATAGTTGTTCGCTACCGGTGGCCAACGGTAACTTAGACCACCCGGCTTTGGATTGGAAATTAAGGTATGACCGAGGAGCCAGCAGCTATAGATCATTGCATAAGGGTTGCCACCCATCGTTCTGAGTGCAGGGTATGAGATGTGAGGAACCACTTTGCTAATAACATTAGTTAAGTTTATTACATGGAATCATTAGCGGGACAACCGGATAAGAACGACGAAGCGCCCGTGTGAGTGATTATTTGGTCACTAAAACACCACCACATGTTATGATCTACGGCGTTCTTACAGATAAGGACCGACTGTGATTTTCAAGTGGACCGTCTTCCCACAAAAGTAGACGATTTGATACTCCCGCTGAAGGGTTATTAGCAGATTAAGGTGCGAGTTCATTAAGCCGTGTGGCAACCTTGTGGCAACGCACCCCCGAGGTCCGCCCACCGCCCCTGGTAAGGAGGCGCGCTCTTTCCGGCGCAGGGCACGAGCAAGCCGTCGCACTACTACGTCGTGTGGGACGACTCGAACTTCACCGCGGACGACCTGCAGAAGCTGTCGTACTACCTGTGCCACACGTACGCCCGCTGCGCGCGCAGCGTGAGCATCCCGGCGCCCGTGTACTACGCTCACCTGGCGGCCTATCGCGCCAAGAACCACGTCATCTCCAAGGTGGACGTGTCCAGCTCGAGCAGCGACTCGTCGGGGGGCAGCGGAGACATGGTGCCCACCAGCCAGTACGTGGACGCCGTGAGGGTGCTCGACTCCCTGCAGACCGCCATGTACTTCGTCTGACCCCAGGTAACCGGCTCCATGCTTTGCCTTACCGAAAAAGGCGGGTATACCTGGAGAGTGCACCATGCACGTGACGTAATCGCACCATGCCGGTGGTTATTGCAACATGTTCTTGCCGAGGAACACGTTCGGTGGTGCGAAATAAACGCTGCAGGGGGTATACGCACTTAGCAGAAACGTCACCACAATGGCCCCTATAGTATGATGAAGCGTCGTAAGTAATAAGCAATGCCATATGCCTGCTCGGGACACTGCCATAATGCTGTGGCGCTGCTGTCATGGCACTTGCGCGCAGACGCGTTTTTCTTTTTTCCCACTCAAATTAGGTTTTGCGCACACGCCGTGCCCGCACCTGGTGAGCGCAAATGTGGATTTGTCTATGAACAGTGTTTTGGTTTATGAGCCAACACGCTGTTGGCAAACCATCCCGCATTTGCCCACACCAAATGTGGACGTTGTGCAAGCCCAAAAAGGAGATTCACGTGAAATGAAGCTTCTGCGCATGCGCCGTGCCCATCCCAGCGGCGTGACCTCGGAGCCGCGCATTGGTCTACAACTTCAGCTGTGCGAACTTGAGGAAAGTGACTTGGTAGCTGCAGCGGGAAGCAGAACCGCATGCACAGTGGCGCCCATGGCTATACGCCCCTTTCGACAGCTAGCCCTGTTTCGAATAATACATCCGCCGTAACTTTAGAGTGCGCCGCTGTTGTGTGAAACGCCCTTACTTCGTTGGAAGGGTGTTGAGAAGGATACTGCGGCGCAGTGCGGCCAACCCACAACATGCCTGGTTCAAGGGAGCTTTAACGGAGGGGATTCGATCGACATGCGTCGAATAACTATTGCGTGTACTAATCATTTTTTACTAATGGATACATTCCTCGAACCTCGAGAAATTGCCCCAAGCAAATATAGACAAAAAAAAGCATAACAGATTTGTTTTAAAGTGCAGTGCCATCTGATGGCTCTAAAGAGCAGCTTCACCTTCGTCGAACTAATGGCGGCCATGAAACTATTTCATCGGACTGGGCACCGTCACTTTCGCATGTCATTGGCAGGTGGGAATTGGTTCTTCGATCACCTCATCATTCTTTCTTGATATGTTTCAGTTTAGATGGCGGGAATAGTTGGTATACTGTAATGGACCGTCACGAGATGGTGCCACGTACCCAGCGATAAAGTCGGGCAGTCGTTCCCCTTTTCTTTTTCTTTCTATTTCTCCCTTTTACATCATAAACAAGATGGCAGCTAGACAGCTGCGTGTCGTTTCTTGGCTCACGCCAATCCACTCAATCCGCGTCCCCACGTAATGTGGTCATTCTGCGTACTTGACAAAAACCAACATGAACATAAGAACTGATGAGTACAAAGCGGCTACCCATAAGTGCCTTGATTAAATTTCCGCAATCAAAAGGCGTTACCGTCGAACTTGTGCCAAAATACTGATTGAACCGCACTCCGAAAATAAATGCTTACGCACAGCGGCGTAGACTTTCCATTTTCCCGGGGGGGGGGGGGGGGCTGCGTGCTAGCGTTATTTTTGCCAGAACTGAGATTGAAGCTAACGAAAGCACGCTGGGATTCCATTTCCCATGTATTTTGTCAATAAAGGCAACGTGGGCGTTATTTTGTTTACATGCCACTACTAGAAGCTCGTTACATGGCACGTAAACAGCGTGTCGGTAAGGATCATGGCCCGAACCCGAAAGTTGGGGGGGGGGGCTCTGCCCCTTCCCCGGATCTCACCAGGGGGGGGCACGAGCCCCGATGCCCCCACGAAGTCTATCGCCTATGCTTACGCAGTCGTGGCACCTAATTCATGCGTCGTGTTGCGCTGACGTCTCAAGCGTATACAGGCACGCGGAGGGAATCAAGCGGCCGTGGCACCGGCCTCATACATCTTCCGCCGCTTGGTGACATCTCCTTCCTTCATCAGCATCAAGAAGGACGCCATTAGTTTCGTCACAGATGCCACACACTGAGGTGACGATAGTGATCAAAGTTGTCACACTGAATTTCGGAAAGCATCTATTTCAGTCTTCTTATTATACTCCTCCCCGAAATTCTGTCTAACCACTTTGATCACTATCATCATCTGAGGAATGGCACATGTGTCATACTGATGACGGCCTTCTGGTTACTGATGGCTGAAGAAATTGAAGATGCTCCGAAGCGGATGATGCGAGGCCTATACATTCAAGACGTTAGTTCGATGCGACGCATGAATCGAATACGAAAGCTGCCTAAGCGTTCATTTCTAACTCGGGTACAATCACATCTGTCAGCGGCACATGATGGGCTTTAAAGCCCCTTGAAGTATAAGACTTTATCACGGCTTCAATGTGGGTCGCTGCAATTCGTCCTTACCGGTTGTACATTTGTCATCACCGAAACTGAGAGATACAGAAAGATAAAAAACACAGATTCCCGCCATGTTGTTGACTACCAAAAGTGCTGGCATGCCCGGCGAGATACTACAGACCGCACATCGATTACCGCCATTAGTACTGTAAAAGGTAGACTGCAGTTGGGGTCACCAGATGGCGTCTGGACCTCGAAAGAGGTCTATTGCTGATGCGGTTCCGGATACGTATATATTGGTCTCATTAGTGCTTCGATGCGCCTCTATTACTTGTGGTTTTTGCGTCGTTGGAAAAGTGTAGGTGGACGGCGCTATTAAAAAGGGAAGGGGCAGGGCAACATAAAAATGTTGGACGTAATTTTATTACTTCCAAAAGTTATCAGATCACTCTTGTGATTCTACCAAATAAAACTATTCAAATAATCACAGAAATAGTGTCGAAAATTAATCGATTATACGTAATTTGATTACTTGTAACGAGGACCATTCAAGTGTTTCCCTTCGCACAATCGTAGCTCTACTTGACGGGTGACAATGATGGCGAATTCGGGTGGTCAGTCACCGGCGAGCCCTTGCCAGTGACACCAGTGACTAAAAACGCGCCAGCGGCGCACCACGTGATTCTCTCTACCCAAACACCAAGCGCCAGTAAATGGCGCTTTGCTGCCTGGTGCGCTGACTTTGACTTCTTCCCTGATTAGTCTATGGTACAATGAACACGCTGTATGCGACCAGAACAGGAATTCCGACTCCCTGAGATGTGCGTAAACACAGGTGGCTTCACCATAGTTTTCGAAATATTAAGACTTCCACAGTGCCACAGGATCTTAAATTAAAAATTATGGAGTAAATTAATAAATCGGTGTTGTGCTGCCAGCATACGCGTCAAATTTAAATATATTTGGTCTGTGATGTTCGAAAAACTGTTGCCATTTTACCAGGATCCCGAGGAGGCTTGCCAGCATCACTTTTCATATTTTACTTATTGTTCTTACATGTTATTTTTTTTGAATACTCAGTCTTTTAATGGCGCCCACCACCCTTGAAATTGTCATGCGTGTTCAAGTGTTGAACTGCATCACTATCCATACATTTTTTTTTTTTTTTTACAGCGGTGTAATAACACGTT
The DNA here is from genome assembly GCA_037355805.1 of Ixodes ricinus. Lineage (NCBI taxonomy): Eukaryota > Metazoa > Arthropoda > Arachnida > Ixodida > Ixodidae > Ixodes > Ixodes ricinus. Next base: position 4,072 of record JAZHYW010008020.1, on the reverse strand, counting down.
GTGTCCTAAAGCAAGCTGACCTCGTGTAAGCTGTACGAATTCTTCCAAAAATGTTGACTTCCTTTAAAACATTCATTATCTCTACCTTCGTTGTTTTTGCTATCTTGACTCGGAGCACAAAAGGGATGTCTCTCTCGATGGCTTATCGTTTGCGACCCGAACCCGCTAGCTGCCGCTATCGGCGATCGTTATTTCGTTTGGTTCCTTTTCCCGATTCGGATGCGACGTTACGGGATACAGTCTGGCAGACAAGCTGCCCAACCTTTTGGGGCTCGGGAAAAAAATTGCGCTGTCCAGAGATCAGTGGTGCCTTCAAATTGCCGGCTCGCGCCTTAAAGGCGCCACCCAAACAGCCATCAATCGCCTGCCGCTGACCACGGGGACGCCCTTGCCGAAGATATATGGCAAAATATTTTGCCAGAAAATGACCACCTGAGTCCGCCATCAGTCACTTTGCGCGCAGCTCACGCTAATAGATATTTTTAGTGAGGTCGTTTTTACATTTCGACAATAGGCAATTTTCGTAGACCGCTTTCGCCATTCCATAACGCCCTCCGCAACCCACTCGATACTCGGAACTCTACAGTCAAGGCCATCGGCGCGCAGGCGCAGTAGCTACTTCTTTGTTGCGGAGGGTTAGCGGAGGGCGAAACGCGGTCTACGAAAACTCCCTAATGATACCCGATACCCCGCCGGCGCGTTGTGCATCGCATCGTTATCGACGCGCAAATACGATCGTCAGAGTTTTCGTAGACCGCGCTTCCCCCTCCGCTAAGCCCTGCAGCAACGAAGAAGCCACTACTGCGCCTGCGCGGCGATGGCCTTGGGTGTAGAGTTCCGGGTATCGTAGCGGGTTGCGGAGAGCGTTGCGGGACAGCGGAAACGATCTACGAAAACTTTCTGTTGAGGGTTTCTAATAAACCTCAAGGCTGCGTGCCACTGGCCTGGGCTTTCCCGGATTCTTTACGAATCCCAGAGGGTCATAATATCTTGAGAAGACAAGGCGTCGTGTGACGTATTAGGGACTTTTGTGCATAGCACGCTGCGGATTGTGGGCTCTGAGGACATATGTTTAGTCTGTGCTCGAAGGTCATAGCAGGAGCTTCCGCCAGCAACGCAAGGCTCTTGCGTACGATCTACGAAAAATTACCGATGATTTCCTCGTGTGATAACCGTTTTATGCAAGTTTTATAAGATTGCTTAGTTTTAATGTGCAAGCATTCCTAAGCAATCCTTGCGGCTCTACATGGGCACCATATTGCTCAATGAGTGATAAGTACACAATCATCGTTTGTTTTTCAGGTGTCATGGATGGTCCAGAGTAACAGAAAATGCAAAAGCAAGTCGCTTTTTCTTTTCTTTTTTTTTTTGCGTGCGAAGGATGTAGTGTGTTTTTGAGTTGATTAAAAAAAAACCTGGTAATGTTGTCTGTTGTTTTTCTTTTGTCTGATATCTGCATGTGTTTTCGACGCTGGCGCGTGAGTTTAGAAAGTACTTTGCTCGAGCGGGTGCTCGAGCAAATAAAACCTTCGGCAGATGTAAGTTGGGCTAGTGCAACTGGATACTGTGTCAGAATTTCATTTCATGGTATTTGCGTGGATGAAAGCAAAATTAGTCAGGCTGCAGGTCAACATTTATTGTCGATTGCATTAGACCAGTGTTGGGAAGTTCTTAGTGTTTTGTACTTGAACTACCACTTCAAGTATGTTTGGAAAACTGAACTTTGAAGTACATTTCGAGTGTGTACTTGCACTTTAAAGTATTCTTTTGGGGTACTTTCCGAGACAAGTACAACTCCGAATTAAAAATACATTCCCCAAATTAAAAAGAAAAGGCACATCGTTATGTGAAAACGCGCTATCGTCTTTCGAGGCGTCATCTGGTAATTTCTATGAGTAAAGTGATGGTGGTTATAAGACCAGTACAAATAAGCGCCTTATAAGTTTGTTAGCGAGAGTAAAACAAATTGCTCTGTGGCAATTGACTTCATTAAATATTCGCCGCAATTTCCGAAAATATCTGATTCACCCCCGACTACCCCTGAGCCAATGCGTACCAGTCAAAAAGTATTGGTACTTTGAAAGTACATTGTATTTATAGTAATTTACTTCAAGCACATTGCGCCAAGTGTAGTTGCTACTTTACTTGAAGTACCTAACCTGTCATTTACTTTGTACTTAAAGTACTTTTTAGGTGTACTTTACCCAACATTGCATCAGATGCAAGGTACACATAAGACTAACGGCTAGTGCCGCTAAATAAGCTACGCTTCAGAGCAACGACACTTACCAATCTTGCGACCAAAAATCATGGTTGCCAGTTATCTTAAAGGGCATCTCCGCCGTAATTTTGATGGTCACCGATTTCTATAAAATTTTCACCATGTATTTGGATGCCCTTCCTGAGCATGTGTACAAAATATCTCGGAAAAATATTAATTTTCCTAGAAGAAAATGAATTTTGAAATTTACATGTACACACCCAAATCACTTGCTCCCGCCCTGCTGGCAACACTGAGCAAGAGCGGCACACGGAGGCTGCCATGATGGCGCTGACGTTGCCGTGACGTCACATGTTGGTCAGGGTGCTTGCTTTGTAGCTTGTTGGTGCTAGCGACTGTCTGCTTTTTGCTTATGTTATCGGTTTATACAGTTATGTAAGAGCGCGTTATGGCGACTGGAGGAATTTGGTGTTGTGCCGTAGGGTCTCGCGCTACGGAAGCGTGGCTTGAAAACACGGTCTACTAAAACCGTCTATTGTCAGACCCCAAGATATAATAAAAAGTGCCTCCAATTAAGAGGCATAACGTCGATCAGTTTTTCTTGGCATGCTAGCAACAAAAGCTGCCTTACCATTCCGCTTCGGAAGCGGCATCTGGGTCCACATGGCGGCGGATCACGAATTCAGCCGCCGCTGGCGGTTCCTTCGGAGGCGATGCCGACGGATCGTATGAGAACGGGTTATCGTCATCGTCCTCAAAATCTAGCGGCATATCCTCATCGTTGCTCGATTCAGACGAGCCTGATGAGTCCATTTTTATCCGCGGCACGAACACAAAACAGTGACCTGCTGCCAGGCTGGCCTGGCTCAAACTGCACACGTGCGAGTGTTTATACCATATGTGACGTCACGTCAAAATGGCGGACCAGTCGAGTGGCAAGTTAGTTTCGGTATCGGTTTCAGCGTATTTTAACGATTATAAATTATGTAAACAATTTTTTAATGATTTAACCGCTGCTATAGGCTACATTTTTAGTACCCTTTCCGAAAATATGTTTCGATAAAAACGCTCAAATTGACGGCGGAGCTGTCCTTAGCGGGCAACTCCGCTCAGTTCCGAGAAATTTAGGCTTACATGTGATTCCTTAATTTCACAAAGTACTACTTCAACAGTCATCTGCGTCTTCGGATTCGCGAAATGTTGAATACTATTTGTGTAATCTTAATTTGAACATCAGCCGATACCGAGACCGTAGCTTCGGCTCGCGTCAGGCAACATTGGTCTCGAGATCCTCAGAGTCATGGCCACGACAACGCTCGAACCACGTGGTCTTGTGACGTTCGTAGGGGCGAGGTACAGGACACGCGACGCGGACAGGTCGCTTCGCATGGCGAGGATGGTGATGGCCCGGGGGAGAGGGGGAAGGGGAGAACACGAAAGAGGAGAGGGGGAGCGGAGAAACCGGACATGCGATAAACGCGCAGGGCAGCGCAAACTAGCGCATCCGCGTTACGGTGATCACGTGGACGCCGTAGAGCCAACACCGGGAGGAGAAACTCATGACGTCATCGTTCAATTTCGCTCTGAAGTAAAAACAACCAAAACGTGAGAATGACGTAGTCATGCCTTTGGCGTAGTGGTTCAACGTTGGCCGCTCCAACCCCGTCGCATTGACTGCGCTGACGATTGCGCCTCACGTCGCACGCTAGAGTTGGCAGATTTCGGCGACTTGGCTCGTTTGAAAGTTTGCTGGCCAGTTTATTAAATATATAGACGGAATTAGATCGTAATATTTGACATGGGGTCTTCCTATATGATACTGAAGAGGGCTGCATAGTTTTCTAAATATCA